>JAQBSW010008370.1:0-34665 GCA_029291075.1 Eudiplozoon nipponicum | reverse complement strand
TGCTAATTGATTGTCATATGTAGAATATATGCTATTTTAGCAAAGAAATTTACTGCTTTTATCCGTCAGAAAAACGAGATACAACAAATGATATTTTTTGCAAGTGTTCACTACGCATTGTTTTAATATATTCAGCGTTAGCATAGTACGACCCTGAGGATTAACTGATTAAGGCCATCTGGCGTGGCTAAAATGTCCTTAGTGATGCTAGAGATATCTTGAAAACAATGAATTCGATATCTTACAAAAGTATTGCGCACTACAAGTAGAAATTGACAAATATAAAATTTATTGAGCAGTTAGGGAACAGTTAATTTTTTTAAATTTGGAGCCTAAAATAAGCTTCAATCACATTCTTTCAAATAAGCCACTATTAGATGCCACAATTTCTGCAATATCATAGCCAAACTTTCTTAATCATCACGAGGATAAACTGATACACAAGGAACAAACGACATTCTATGAATTATATTTTGAAAGGCAGTACAATATTTAATGCATTATCAATCAAAAAAAGTTCAATATTACTACATTCACAAATGCATACATCGAAGTGAAACTACAATGACATAATGACAATTTCCATGGTACTTGAAGGAGTTGCCTTGATGCGCACCTGGAATAATTGTAATTACCTGATCTGCGTTTTGACTAACGCAGCTTTCATTGTTCCAGTAATTTTCTTTCATCATTTGTTTCGTGAAATGCAACTGATGAAGGCCTACGGTAAGCAAGGCCGAAATATATTGATGAAAGAAAATTACTGGAACAATGAAAGCTGCGTTAGTCAAAACGCAGATCAGGTAATTTCCATGGTAAATTGCATTATCGTTTCTCTATATTTGGTGTGTTAAACGGTAGGTTGAAGTAAACATGGAGATGAGTATCGAAATATCACAGGAGAAAATCTACCCATGGAGTTAAACTATCTTGTTCAGAAAAACAACCTATCATAGATTAAATACTGTTTGTTGCGAAGAACTTATATATATGCAAGTATGTATTAGGTGTTGCGAACCCAGTAACAAATTAGTTCAGTTGGTTTATCCTTCTGGTCACGACTGAACTAATTTGTTACCGGATTCGCAACACCTAATACATACAAGCTATCATAGAATTTGGTGAAATTGAATTTTCGACCAAATGAAAACTATTGATTTGTTAACCGGTTGCACAACATAGAAAAACAACTGGAAGTTTAATTTACTCAGTTATTATCGCTATTTATTAGATTTCCGACATTCTCTGTTAAGGAGAATGGACAGATACTTATTAAATGGTTACGCAGTGCGAGCTTCAAATGTTGAATCTCCGCGATTCGCGTTCGCAGGTTGTCACTTTGCACTATTAGTTTCGCGTAGATACGAAGTAGGCATTCCAAGTAGGCATCTAGTTTGTCTAACTGGCTGGGTGCGAATTCGTTCCCTTCTTCCGAGGGCATCAACTTCGTTCATACTGACCACAGAAAATGAGGTACGACCTAATCTTCGTTGACTGGCTATGCTTCGAAACATCATTTTCCTTTCCATCATTAGGCCTCTAATCACATATATACACAGCATAATACTCACAGTAGCAGACATTTGCTTAAATCTACAATTGTGAGTATCGTGGTTAGTATATACGTTATTAGAGACCTGATGATGGAACGGGAAATGATGCTCCGAAACATAGTCAATCAACGAAGATTAGACCGTGCCTCATTTCCAATTATTAGTATAAACGATGTTGATGCCTTCGGCAGAATGTAACGAATCTGCACTCATCCAATAAAAAAACTAGAAACATACATGGAAATGGGGGCCAATCGGATCTTTGTGAAACTGGTAGTGCAAAGCGACAACTCGCGAACTCAATTCGTGGAGATTCAACAAGGAGAATGGACGTTCGAAAGTTGGCTTTGCTGCGGTGGTAAAATTAACAATCTGTTGCCCAGTGGTAAGGCTTCTAAATTTAATCTTATCTGGATGCGATACTTTTGCTCTAGTTTGTAGCAAACCAATCAAGGCTGTATAGCAGGCTTCATAATGTTTCATTTGTTGATAAGAATTGCAGAGTACGTCCAGGTGTAACTCGTAGTATCGACACATCCAAGAACTCTAGTTTTTTAAACTGAATCCACGAACAAATCACTGTTTAGATTAATATACATTTATTTAATAGCAGGCTGTTTATAAGTCAATCGCTGTCTCGCTGGTTAGCCGTGAATATTGCGCCCTTCCCCAAGGTTAAGACGATTTATTTTTAACTGTCGTAGAAGTGATTCGAGCCTCACTTATATACTCTTTCCGTTTATAAGTTTTTCTCAATTTAACTGGCTGGCGATGACAAGTGTGTCCTTAGCCTAATCTGAAATCGATTTATTCATGCGTTGCAGAGCTGATTCGAGCCTCACTGTCATCGTGACTGCTACGGCTATTTATAGGTCAATCGATGTCTCATTGGAAAGCATTGAAAATTATGCTCTAAGACTGCTGTTACATCCAATTACGCAGATGTGTCGCTTTGCTGATTCGAACCTAATGGCATCCGTGTCTAATACGGTCATTTGTAAGTGAATTAATGTCTCACTAAGCAGCAGTGACTATTGTGTCCGTATGCTAATTTTAAATCAATTTATAAGTGGCGTATTGCTGATTCGAGCCTCATTGGCATCCACGTATACTACAGACATTTAACAGTCAATCGTTATTTAAACTGGGCGTCAGTTACTACTGTACCTTTAGCCTAATGGTAAACCGATATACTTATAAGAGTCGCATTGCCGATTCGAGCCTAAAGGCATCCATGTCGATTATTGACGAGTTTTCAATTAAGAAAAAGCGCATGTTTTGCTACATAGACGGTCCCCCTGCATGCTAATGTGTTTTGAATTATAATCCTATCAACGCAGTGAGCGGCCATTCAGTTGGCTTATACCTGTATTACCAACTCCACGGGAGTGGTTCATGATCGGCCTAACGTTATGCATATTCATTTTCGGACGCATCATCAGTTAGCATGGTCAACCGATAACCAAGTGTTTTTCATATGCAAAATACAAACATTTCATCAATTCTTTAAATCAAGTTTGCGAGCTTGAAGTAAACACCAATCCCATTGTATTTAACCAGTCGTCGAACAACATAACAAAACTACCGCTAGAATTGTTGACATCACTCATGCAATCAATTTATTATTTAATTATATTTGCCTATATATATATAAATATATATATATATATATATATATATATATATATATATATATATATATATATGTGTGTGTGTATGTGTGTGTGGCGAAAGCTACAACAGTTAATGTTCGTGACTGCATAGAAATTGTGCAGCCGCCATTTCCAGTCAAGTACAATATATGCGAAACCACTAGAGGTGAGAGCCACCTCTCTAATTTTTCTTTCCATATATATGCAAAGCAGTTTGATCCTTGCTAGTCAATTTGCCGTCGTACTCTGATGATGAACAAGAAAGGTCAAAACGCATCAGTACATATGATTGACGGTACTTTGCTGCGTTGTTTGGCGACTGGTTAAATACAATGGAATTTGTGTTAACTTCAAACTCGCCAACGTGATTTAAAGAATTGTTACCACCACTAGCGCAATCAATGATTGTTTAAACAATTTCAGCAGCTTCGTTACAAAAATTTGCGTGTGCATTGGCCACGAAGACTTTGGTCAGTGCGTTTAGGTACTATAGACGCTCTTGACTATCCTCGAAGGCAAGCAGTATTGTACTGTTCATATATTTGTCTTTGTCGAATTAGATTTCTTCGCTGAATTGAGCACAAAATATTATCCATACAATTGCTGATTGATAATATGTCTCTCAAATGCTATGTGACCACAAATATCTGACGCAACGCTCTGCTGCATCTCCTTACTCACCTTTCTTTGCAATAGATGAACTCGGTTACCGTCAGTGGTAGGAGGAAAGCAAATTACTAAAATTTATGGGCTGTAATAAATAACTCTGAATTGGCCAATCGAATCAAACTCCACGTTATTCGGGATACGTTGGACCAGAACTGCCCAAACCCCCATCCAGTGTCCACATAATGTGCGTGAACACACGTAACTCAAGTGACTGCATGACCTAGTAACAAGCGCAAGTTTCAGCTGCACTCAGGAAGGTATGCGGCTATTAAATCAGTCAGTAGAGCAATAAATAAGACTAAAATTGAAGCCATCAGAGAGAGTGAAGCTGACAGGCAAGTAAACCGCTGATTGGGAAATCACTGCTTCAAACAATATCTCGTTGTTTCCACACTGTCCAGTCGTTTTTATGCGCAGATGTGCACAACAGTGTGCTACTAACCTAGATACTCAATACTAAGGAACGCGTGATACATTTAAGTTGGGACAGTTTATTCGCAAGCAGCTGGCTTCTATAGAAATGGAAAATTAAGCTTGAAAGTTAAACGGCAATGACGTAACAACTAAATTTACGGTTGGATGTTAAGAAACAAGTGACAATTGACTTCATAAATAGCAAACCATTGTTAGCCAAATAAATTCCGAAATGTCTTATGGCACTTAAAATTTAAACAAATGCAGGCATAATATCATAATTCTGCATGCCATTTGTCTACTGTCGGTCGACATATATACGTCTTCCAATGTGTCGATATATATATATATATATATATATATATATATATATATATACATAATTATATCCTTTTTACATTCTATTTATCGGTATATATGTACATATGCGTGCACATGTATATTTAGGCGTGTATGTATGCATTTATGTATGTCTGTGTGTAGAATGCATTTATGTTAGCATGTACATATGTATGATTTTATGTATTTATATATGTTATAATGTATGAATATATGTATGCATGTATGAACATATGCATGTACGTCTGTGTGTACGTATAAGTGTATGTATGCATGTATATATGTATATATGTGTGTATATTTATCTATGTATGCATGCATGTGTGAATTAATTGTTTACGTATTTATGTATGTACGTATCAAATTTTTAAGGTATGCAAGTGTTTGTGTATGTATGTATGGAAATATGCATGAATGTACGTAAATATGTATCTATGCATGTAAATATGTATGTATGTATGTAAATATGTATGATGTATGTAAATATGTATGATGTATGTAAATATGTATGTATGTATATAAATATGTATGTACGTAAGCAGATATTTATTTATATACGTAATAATGTATGTATATATGTATGCATACATGTATGAATGAATATATGTATGTATGTATGCAGGTATATATGAATATGTGAATGTATTTATATGTCTTATGTACATACGTTTCTACGTATTTGTATATGTATTTCTTTATGTAGGTGTATATGGATTTTTTTATTCATTTATGTATGTAAGTAAGATGTATTTTTATTCATGTATGTCTGTATGTGTGTTTGTTTGTATGTATGTATGCATGTATAAAAAGTGTATATATATATATATATATATCTTTTAGGTATGTATGTATATGTATGTTATAAGTCATATGTGCGTCGTTAGTATGTATTTAGTGTGTATGTTTGTATATGTTATTTTTATGTATGTATGAAAAATACTATATATACTTTTATATACAAATATATGTCCAATTTTTTTCGTTTTGTGTTTGCTACATTGAGGATAATTTAACTACCCACTCAACTTATCTTTCTAATTATTGTCAATTCCGTCTATCGTTATACCTTTTCAGTTCGTATTCAGGTTGAATGAATTTATATGAATGAATTGCTGTCTATCTATTTGTCGTGCAACCCATGGAATACCTATTAAATGTTAAAGCTTCTACAGCATTCGCGTTATGGCTTTATCGTGGCAACATGTATCTCTTTGAAGTGTTCTCTGTAAAGTGTCACTATGGCGTGATTTTGGTGGAGTTTGCACAGTGGAAGAACTTGAAAATTTAGCTGGACAACAAGCCAAATTGTGGTCTGGCATTTGATAGTTATTTGTCAAATTTACGGCTCATTGACTGTTGTCTAAGTGGCATGTGGCAACAACACTTTTATGCTCTAGATCAATTGGTCTGTTCATTCGCACATTAGACTTCAGTCTCTCAAAAACTAACTTGAGCTAGTTATCACAAATCTGATCACAATTCCATCTGTGAATGTAAGTTTCCTTAACCATTTGTATAATACTTTAGGTGTATGTGTGTGTGTGGAGCGGGGGATTTGTCAGTTGTACGTTATGACGTTATGTATATATATAAATATAGCCTATGCGACACACACATGCATGCACAGACAGGTACACATATTCATTCGCGTAAGTTAGTTAACGCACTCAGAATCTTTATATCCTTCACAGATTAAGCGGCAATAAATTATGTAATCTATCTAGGCTTATTTACAGCCTCTTGTCTGTCATGGTCACAAACTGTCGAGTCTGACTAGACGTACAAACTTATATCACAAAGCGTCTAACAACAACCAAAACGTACACTCATAGATTGAAAGTTGACTAGCCTACTACTTATCAGATAAACACGATGTAATACCAGTCTGGGAATGTTTCGTTAACTGAAGCGTTATGATTAGATAATTGCTAATAAAGTCGTTTTGTGGCGTACACAGGGCATATTTCATGCGTTTTATACCACAATTTCCGCATTAATTTCAAATCTAATAAATTTCAGATGAATCCAGCTTATTCATGGTTATTTTTAGACGTCATCTATTTTTTTTACACTCGTAGTTCACTTATTTATCCTTTTAACCGCCATTGTACTTTATTGTAATTGCAGTATAATACTAATTTTTTACACGATTTCAATGTTTTCGGAATTCAAAGGCCATTTTGAATCACAGCGGCAATTTATTTGTTTTTATATTAGATTACCACAACAAAGAATATATAACTGTTATGTCTAGCAGTTTTGTCTGATTTGTCAATAAAATGTGATAGGTATAACTAAATTTTGTATAAAACCAATCTAAGAATGTTCACTTCACTCATTTTTAACAAGGTGAGCAATACATAATATATAATTTCCATTCATGCTGTCTTTTGTTTATCCTTCTGGTTATAGATGAACTAATTTGATACTAATTAAACGAACATTGGTTGCGCAGGTGGTGATAACAATTATTATAATCAAGGTTGCGGTCTTGATATAAACACCTGACCCATTAATTACTTACATATGTCAGTATAAACTAAGAATTGTATAGTGTAGAAAAGGCAATTCATCCAGTAGACCGGTTTCGTCCTTATTGGGAACTCATCATGTACTGGCCAGAATTTGCCGCGGACAGGGCTACGAACCTGGGCACGTCTGCTTCGGAATCTGGTGCTCTAACCACTGAGCTATCCTGCCGCACACTACACTACACACAATTTTCAGTTATATACTATCTAATGTAACTTGGTTAGTCAATTTTCCTTTAGGTGGAGCTCATATGGCATCCATTTAGACCCAAAGTTCCAACTAACCATGCCCAATCTGTCATTACTGAACAGACACCACACTACATGTGGAAGTGGTATTGAAATGAACATTTATATAATTAAACGAACATTGGTTGCGCGGGTGGTGATAACAATTATTATAATCAAGGTTGCGGTCTTGATATAAACACCTGACCCATTAATTACTTACATATGTCAGTATAAACTAAGAATTGTATAGTGTAGAGAAGGCAATTCATCCAGTAGACCGGTTTCGTCCTTATTGGGAACTCATCAAGTACTTGCCAGAATTTGCCGCGGACAGGATACGAACCTGGGCACGTCTGCTTCGGAATCTGGTGCTCTAACCACTGAGCTATCCTGCCGCACTGGATGAATTGCCTTTTCTACACTATACAATTCTTAGTTTATACTGACATATGTAAGTAATTAAAGGGTCAGGTGTTTGTATCAAGACCGCAACCTTGATTATAATAAATGCTACGAAATTGTTAGCTAAGAACAGCTGGTTATGCCACGTGACATAAATGCGAAAAATAACGTAAAGTTTAAAATTTTGATACGTAGAATAACGAAAAGTAATTTTCACAAAAAATATCAATTACGTGTTATGCAAAGCAGACAATTTTGATTGTGGGCAGACGGAGCCTGAGACGTGTGTAGAAAGTAGAACGATGTCAGGATCAGGCGGTTCGATAAACGGTTTCAACCTGTCTATGCTTACTGATGTCGGTGTAGCGCCTTGCATAATAATGAAGTATTTGGGTTGTCTGAGCAAAATCGGGTAAGGACCGCAATACTTTGGTTGTAGTGGTGCAACAGCATTATTGTTGCGAACGAGTACTCTCTTGCAGCTGTGGAGCTGTGGGTGAACGAAGACTGGACGAGGCGTATGTCTTGGCTGCTGTTCGGACATGTTACCGAAATGAAGTCGAAGGCGGGTAGCTTCGTCTTGTGGGTCATCTTCTGCCGGTAGTAGACGTGGAAGCTGACTAGGCAGGCGTAGATCCATGCCATACAAGAGTTGTGACGCAGACGTTTTAATGGATTCACGAGTACGGGAACGCATGGCAAGCAGAATTAAAGGTAGTGCATCGACCCAGTTGCCATTAATGGACGAGGATGCTAAAGCAGCTTTGAGTTCCCTATGCATTATCTCTATCATACCGTTAGCTTGGGGATGGTAGGCAGTCGTCTGGCGTAAGGTGTATCCCATGTAACGCAAGATGGTTTTGAAACGATCAGATGAGAAGCAGGTGCCTCTGTCCGTAATGACCTTATTGGGAACACCATAATTGGATATCCATGCAGAGATAAAACCATTAGTTGCTTCGTCTGCCAAAATGGTGCCAAGAGGTAATGCCGCAGGCCACCATGTAAATCAATCAATCATTGTTAGAAGCTAGCTGAAACCTTTAAACTTTGTCAGATTAAGTATTTCGATGTGAACGATGGTTAGGCGAGAAGTAGTACGACAATGTTGCAACTTATAACGAGTGTGCCGTGTGATCTTGTTTTTCTGACAAATTGCACACTCTGAGACCCATCGTTTAACATTCTGCCTAAATCTGTGACCCCAGAAACGATCTGTGAGAAGTCGGACAGTCGCTTGGCTTCCTGGGTGAGAAATTGAGTGAATTTAATCGAAAACTTTTCTCTGAAGGCTGCGTACCCGTGAAGTAAACAATTGGTAAGCCTTCCCAGAGACGGCATATGAACTTGGTTGGGTGACGGGCTATTGATCTTTTAATATGAATGTCACCGCGTTGTTCTGTTCGCAGGAGGGTTGGCGTTAGTGCAGGTTCACTGAGTGTCACGGAGTTGACAGCGAATGGTGACGGCGAAGGTTGTTGTAGAGAGAAGTCTGGTTTGGACAGGGCATCTACAATGAAGTTCTGTTTGCCCTTGACGTGAAAGACGTCAAATTGCCATTCGCTTAGACGACAAAGCTGTCTTTCCACTCTGGCAGGGTACTTGGCGATAGATGAAGTTGCGTTTCGAAGTGCGCTAACTAGTGGTGCATGATCTGTGAAAACAACAAATCTGCTACTACCAATGATGCTGATAAAATGGCGCACTGCGTCGTGGATGGCGAGAAGTTCTCGGCCGAAAGTGTCGTACCTCGTTTCTACTGGTTGAAGAGTACGCGAGTAGAAACTGATAGGCTTCCGAACTCCGTCGATCTCTTGTTCCAAAGTGGCTCCAATAGCGAATTCAGAAGCATCTGTCGTGAATAGAAATGGCTTTTCAAAATCTGGATGCGTTAGCATTGTGGCATTTGCTAACGAGTTGATGGCAAGTCGAAGTAATTCCTCGACTTCGGATGACCAAGCAATGATGGAATTCTTGCTAAGTCATTTTCGGTTCTGCAGGTGCCTGCACAAAGGATAAAGTTGTTTTGAAAGGCCCGGAAGGAACTTGCGATAATAGTTTAGTACTCTCATGATTTTCTGCAACTCGCTAACAGTCCTTGGTGACTTGATATTCTTGATTGAATTCGTCTTTGACGGCTACGGTTGAATACCTTGGGGCGTGATACGATGCCCTAAGAAGTCGACGGATGAAGTTGCAATCTGCGTCTTGTCACAGTTGATCTTGGGTCCGTGGTTGGATAAGCGCGAGAGGACATTTCGTAGATGTTTCGCATGAGATTCTAGATCTGGACTGACTACCATAATGTCATCGTGATAGGACATACAATAAGCAGAGTCGTCGCGAAGTATGTTGTCCATGAATCTATGAAATGTCTGAGTAGCACACTTAAGTCCAAAAGGCATGTAAAGATATTCAAAAAGGCCAAATGGTGTGATGACTGCAGTTTTCTCGATATCCTCTGGTGCTACCGGTATGTGATGGTACGCTTGTCTGAGGTCAATCACTGAGAAGAAATTACTGCCGTTGAGTTTTCAAGTAAAGTGTTGATATTTGGAATAGGATATGCATCAGATTTTGTCACTGAATTTAGCTTACGGTAGTCTCCACAGGCTCTGTACGATCCGTTTGATTTTGAGACTAAGTGCAGTGGTGACGCCCATGAACTTTTCGATGGTCTGATGATTCCCTATTCCAAAAGCCTTGAGAATTCTTCTTGGGCAGCTTTCAGCTTAGCAGGAGCCAGTGGTTGCTTCTTGAGTGCAATAGGTTGTCCTTCTGTGACGATATGATGCATCGTGTTGAAGACTCGTAGCTCTGACTTGTTAAGATCGAAAAGCGACTTGTATTTTTGAAGAGCTGCTGATATCTCTACTGAATGATGCACTGGGGTTGGCTGAATGACCTGTAACTCCAAACGCTCGGAGGCAAGTGTTCAAAAGCTTTGTTCAAGTCCGGTGGAGGGGTCGATGATTTTTTGATTGGCAAGATCAACAATGAGCCGAAATTTTAGAAGGAAATCAAGGCCTATTATATTATGTGAGACTTTGGCAATGATGAAGTTGTGGGAAAATTCACGTCGTAGACCTATGTTGAGTGTGCGGTACCAGCAGCCATAAGTTGGTATGGTCTCGCCAGTAGCTGTTGCGAGAAGAACGCCTAGCGACATCTCGGCCATTGAATCACCCTTGAGAACTGAGACTGCCGCACCTGTATCTACGATGAACTCTTCGCCAGTTATGAAATCAAGAAGGTGCAGAAGTTCGTTGGGCTGTTTGGCCGGGTCATGCAAACAAGTAGAATAGAATAGAATAGAATAGAATATCTTTATTTGGATTCAAACCACACATATTCCATCAAATAATAAAATTGGAAATTGTACAATATATATTAAAATAATTATCACATCACAATAATTGTACAATTAATCTCATGTAGATAGGTATATCTCACTAGTTGTACAATACAATATATCAATATCAGAAAGTTCGACTGAAAAGAATAATATATACATCATCAAATTAGGAACAATTAAGGTATAATTTGAGTGTAACATTATGCAAAAATTGAGAACCATGACTAGCAATTGATTGTATGTAATGTTAACTAATTTGAAGATATAGTGCATAATATTTCAATTATAATAATACAAAACTTGGAAATAAAAATCTCAAGAAAATCTGTTTCCGATAACAATTATCCTTGTCTTTTATTCAACCACGAGAAAGTATTATCATAATCAAAAAAATAAAAAATATCAGGATTGCAGACTTTTCAAGTTCAGTAGATAAAGTTTTAAAAGACATCTTAGATGGAGGCATTTCTCTAAGCCCCTTCAGCAATTGGTTATAAATTTTGTAGATTTTCGAGAAAGAGAATAACTTGCTCGCTACATTCCCCACAAAAGGAGGAGATATTGCCATATGTCCAGATCTAGTTCCAATTTCATGACTCTTTCTTATCGGAGTCATATAGACACCAGTCCACTGGTTCAGATGGAAAACTTTTATACAATAACACATCCTCCGAAACCACAGAGATTACAATGACGCAAACTGTAATCTAGAGGCGTATATAGTGCAAGAAATAGGACTAATATGTTTCACAACTTTTCTTTGTACAGCTTCTATCTTATTAGACAAACCCTTTTTAATGGATTCCAAGTAGCGACAGCATATTCTAGTACCGGTCTAATCCATATTATATACATTTGAAGTTTTATATCATTTGATAAAATATTTCGATTTATTAGTGCCCATCTTTTCTTGGCACTACCTACTATACTTTCAATATGTCTCTCAGCAGAAGCTGTACATTGAATAGTTATACCTAAATCCTTAATTTCTTGCATAAGTTTAATCTCAAACACATCATTAATAACAGCATCATGAAAATAAACATAATGAAAGTTTGTTCTATTCCCTATTTTTAAAGCTTTCGTCTTTTTATTGTTTATTCTCAGCCCTAGTGTAAACAAATATTTACTCAGATCATACAAATCTAAAGTCACATTATTTTTGGAGAATTCGACATTCTTTGGATCAATTGGGAAGATTATTTTAAAATCATCAGCGAATTTGCAAACTCGACCGTTAAGGATCTTAGTTTCCAAATTTGCTAATACAATTTTAAATAAAATTGGCCCCAAGCTTGATCCCTCTGGAACTCCACTCGTTACTCGTTTTGATTTTGATATCAAATCGTTTACTTGAATACTCATTCTTCGATTATATAGATAGTATTTAAGTAATCTAAAAATATTCAGATCAATATTCAACAAACTAATCGCATTCAAAATAGCATCAAAAGATATAGAGTCAAAAGCTTTTGAGATATCTTTAAATACAATTAATGCATCTAACTTATTCTCGTCTAATGTGATTACATGTTTCCACATGGAAAGAATATTAGTAGTTGTCGATCTACCTTTCGTAAAGCCATGTTGACATAGGTCAAAATCAGCCGGTAACATACGTTCTAAATGATCTAATATCAATCGTTCTATTATCTTCAAAAACGAAGGGATAATAGAGATTAATCTATAATCACTGGCGCACGTTGGCTTACTAACTTTTGGCAACGGCTTAGCTACAATCGTTAATATATCGATTGGTAATTTCCCATCCTTCAAAATTCTATTTATAAAGTTGCAGAGTGCATTCCTAAATGTTAAGGGTAATTGAATCAGATTATCAATCGAAATACCAAGGTGATCTTTTTGTTTTTTTGATTTGATTTTTAACATCAATTTTATCAATTCATCACTGTCAATAACAAGTCCTGGTTCCTGGCCTCCCAAAGGATCTGATAGTTCTATAAAAGTTCTCTCATTCTGTGGATTGCATATCAAATTGACAAATACTTCCTCCAATTCACAGAGAAATCCAGACTCAGTTTTATCCACAGGTATTATAAGCTTTAACTTTTCCTTGTATTTACTGTAATCTGTGAGGAGTTTAAATCCTAATCGAGGATTACTCTTAATTTTGGCCAAAATAATTCGTTCTGATCTTTGACGAATTATTAGCAGTGATGAATTAATTTCGTTATCAATGGAATCTAACCTCATTTATTAATACTATTAATAAGACTACACTTTATTATATTATCTCGTTTAATTCTTAGTTTACACAATTTCCTATTAATCCCTTTCGGTATAATGTCCGTAAACGTAGATGCCTGAAATAAAACAGATAATAACGATGAAACAGAAGAAACAAATTCATCAATATTCTAGAAACAAAAACTCTCATAATCAATCAGTATGCTTAATTCTCTAAAGAAATTCCAGTTGATTCTGGAACAGTGTACGTGTGCATTTTCATAACTTAGTTTCTGTGTTATGCCACTCAAGAATTTCCATTGTAAAATAATTTGTTTATGGTCAAATTCTTTGAAATAATTGACAACATCATAACTGTCTGATTTCACCATTTCAATTTCTAAATATACATGATCTAAGCATTGCGAACCTCTAGTTGATTCATTTATAATCTGCTTGAGATCATGGTTAGAAAAAAATTGGATAATTCACAGTCCTGTAACTTATTAAAGTCACCTACCACTATATTATAGCCATGGCAGTCAAAGATAGATTGAAAAGAATTGGTAAATGTTTGATCATCAAATAAAGTAGCATACGGCGGTCTGTAAACCGCTGTTAAGATCAGATTATCAAATTGTATAGATAAGAAATCAATGATAGCATTATCATCACTAGTATGTAAAATTTTCGCCTTAAATACAGGTTTACAATAAATGAGTATTCCTCCACCTCTTTTATCCAGCGATCTGTCCTTTCTGAATAAAGAATAGTGAGGAATATCAAATTCATGGTTTTTAATATCCTTGTTAAGCCAAGTTTCGGATAATATTATAAAATCGAAATCGTTACTTATTATAAAATTACACAGTAAAAAGTTCTTATTTTTAACACTTCGAGAGTTAGCATAAAATAGAGTAAATGTAGAAAGCGACTTATCTAAACAAGTGTCGACTTTTACTGATTCAACCTTGATGGCTTCATTACTATTCTTTTCACGGGCCTCGAGGCCATACTTCCTTTCCCCCCTCTGTCCACAACAGTTAATAACGATACATCGTTTTTTGATGTTGCAGTCTCACTCGATTGATTCCGTTTAACAGCTTCATCAGACATTGGCGGTTTACGTTCCTGATTGTTCTTTAACTTTTTTACTTTTGCCAATTTCCGTTGGAGGAACGTTTTGTCCCGTCTAATAAATATGCTGTGAAAGCTCAAATTCTCCTCTTTCTTTTTATTGATAGATTCTAATTGCATATTTGTTGGCCTTTTTGATAATTTTACAATTACAGGCCTTGGACGATCAGCTCGTTTTCCCACCCTATAGCATTTAGTAATAGCTGCATGCGTTTCTTCTTTTATTAAAGTATTTAATTTCTCGACGTCTTTCACATCGGCATTTTCATCTAGATTAAATAAAACTAATTGATCCTGTTTGCTATTACGTGCTGAAACTTCGTTTGCTAATATATTTAGCATTTCTTCCCCAGATGATTTAGCCTTAACTAGCATATCACCTTCCACAGTTAAATCGGCCAATTCAATCCATGGTTGAACATCAGTCTGTAACTTGTCTAACTTCACAAGTAATGTCTCATTCTGTTCAACTAGTTCAACTATACGCGCACTTAAAGTTTCATTATTTTTCACCACTTGCTCCAATTTTTTTGCATTCACAATTGAATCATTCTTCAATATGGACATTTCATTCTTCATCAATTCCATGGAGTTCTGAAGATCCATAACAATTTTTTCCATATCGGAATGCGACAAAATCGGAGCCATGTCAAACCGCGCGCGACCGGCGTTGTCCGTTTGGCTTTCTATGTAAAAAATTTGGCGTGGATGAAAGGAGTCGCGACGAATGTCGGATTTTAATTGGTTTCTTCCCTGTGGCGCCGTTGATGCCGTTGATGCGCAGAAAGTACGGTCTTCTACTTCCTGCGCCAGACGTTTCCCGATCCTGATGCACCCTTGCGCCTGCGGTCTGTTGTCCTTTCCGTCAACTGTTGAAATTGGCACTCATTCGAAAAATTCTTCGGAACGACAAAGACAGACTTGGCATGAACAAAAATACATCTTGTGGTTATAACACCAATTCTTTGGGACATAACTGTTAAAGTATTGCGGGGATCTCGATCGCCGCCTACCGTTATAATTAGGTTAAGGAACGAATTTAAGACGAGCATTCACTTGATTTAGCTCGGATTTCGTTATGGCCAATCCTTCTAGAACTTCAGCAATGTTCGCCACTCTCTCCTCTAAAGAGAAGAGCCTATCATCTTGCAGGGGTTAACAAAAGGACGAGGGATTCACCTTGGGTTCCGAAACCCTATATTCTAATTCACATCTCTCAGATAAGTCATCTATGGAGAGAGTGTTGGGAAGCAATCTGGCAAATAGTTTTAATGCTTGTGGAAGATTGTTAATAAAAACAACCTTAGCCTCATGGTCAGAAATGTTGGTTTTATACCAACGTTTCCGTAATTCCCTCAGTATTTCTATGGGGCCAAGATTTGGCATATCTAACTGCGCATATTTATTTATTATCTGCTCAGTTTCAGTGGGTCCAAGCAAGGATTCTACCTCGTTTTGTAGGCCCAAAATGGGATTAGGTAGCTTCCTAATGGCCTCAAGCTTAGGATAAATCCATCGCTGCAATTCAGAAGGTAGTTTAGCAAAAACCTTCGACAGTTTTTGATGACTGTCATAATCAGGAAACGGGGAGAAAGCGGAATCTACGCGCATAAAAAATAGCTCACTATCTCCATCCCAAACAGGAACATCAATATCTAAAATTGGACCTGACATTCTAACAATCTTACGGGATCTTAAAATCATAAATTTATAAGCAATATGAAAATGTATAAATATACTTAAAACGAAACGCTTACCCAATAACAGCTTCCACATTTGAGTCTTCCGCAGTTGAATAAGCGCAGAACACAGATGAATTAGTTCCTTCACAAAACACGTCACATTAACTGCTTCCAAAAATTGAAATTTTCTGCAATTGAGCCTGTCGAGTACGTACGGTGCAGTTTTGTACGTAGGAAAGTTGAACAGAGCATATACCCAAAAAACATTCACCAGAAATCCACGAGTTTAAAGAGAACACATATACCCAACAAAATTCCCAGAAGACCACGACTTTAGAGAGAAAATGTATACCCAACAAAATTCCCAGAAGACCACGACCAGAGTAAAGAAGACGTAAACGCAAATGTTAATCTTTTTTATCCAGAATAAATGAAAAAGAAGGTCATTTTTATTTATACCAAAAAAGAAGTACAATACTCAATATCCTGGCGCGGTCGCCAATTTTGTAAACGCCCCAGCTTCAAGTAAATGCCGTACGACGTTTCAAACTCGGTTAAAGTGCTATAGATATAGAGTTATTGTACTGATAAGGGGCCCTTAACAGGGCCGGTCATGCGTTCTCCGGAAAATGTCGAGAAAGATCCTTCAGTGTGAAGATGTCCTAGAGCCTTGGGTTGACTCGGGCTGTGGTTCCTTCTGTTGTTGCATTGTAATCTCGATGTGGAAACTTCATTGAAGTTCTGCATTAATTGGCTCGTCTCGCTGGTTGTAAAGCAACAAGATTGGTCTCACTGATATTGCCAATTGTTGGTGAAGACAATCCAATAATCAGCGTAGGTGATGACAGCCGACAGCACGCACACGTAACGCAATATATCGGCAATTTATTTGTGTCGTTGCAATAGTTGGTAAATTAAAAACAAATTTCATGAGGGTGTTTTCTTGAATTCTAATCAATCTGATTCAAAATTTGAAAATTATTATTCAAACAGGTCTGAAATCTATATGTGTTTGTCTGATGAAATATATCAACAATTTTATCATGATTTTTCCAGATATTTCGACTTCCGGGTACGGAATTCTTTTTCAATAGCAAACACATCACCCACTAAGTTGACAATCAGTATGTCAAGTGAAAATATTAGTTTAAACTGCCTCATTTATACTTGTTGTTAGATATCTTAAACATAACGTTTATTTAAAAATGCTAGGAAAGTGTATGCATTTTTATAATAAACGTTATGTTTCAGATGTCTAACAACAAGTATAAATGAGGCAATTTAAACTAATATTTCCGCTTGACATACTGATTGTCAACTTAGTGGGTGATGCGTTTGCCATTGAAAAAGACTTCCGTAGCCGGAAGTCGAAATATCTGGAAAAATCATGATGACAGTGGATTCAAACATTTCGATACGTAATCCTAACATCAGGTAAATTATCTATTTTCTGTCACGCAATATGTTTCTTTTATATCAACAACGTGGCATTCCAAATTACCGTTGATGATAAAGAGTATTTTATCCGAATACAATTAACACAACTTGATCTCGAAATTCGTATAAATACAATGCAGGCACTATAAAATGGGATGGGCATTTGTCACATTAAACAAAATGGAAAGAATAGATCAAGATAATACACAAATATTTGAGAAGAAAATGATGAGGTATTTTAAATTTGCAGCATTTGGAAATATTTCATCCTTTATTTGTTATAACAGCAGATTAAACATTGTTCCTCTGCAACACAAATAAGGACAGAATCGCATCTGACAGTTAAAAGAAATTATTTTATTTAATCGAATCAATATAAGTAGTCTCAGAATAACTTTCAAAATTGAGTAAACATAAAGTACTGCAAGGAATACGACTGCCAATAAGGCTATTCAATTGATGAACAATTCAAAACCTGTCATAAAGTGAGTTGGAATTTATTGTTTCACAAGCGACGAGTGCGTAGCAATAAATAGAAAAATAAACTTAAACATACCACACGTTTATTTTTATGGATTCCTTTATGGTTTTTTTTAATAATATTACCCATATAGCAAGCCTGCGCAAACAAAGCTATTTGCGTTGGGCTGGATTATGACACATTTGTCTTACATGCGTCAGATTGCCTGTCCTATTGAAGGTAGTAGTGAACAAAAATTATTGCACCATTTGTCCTCAAATTGCCACAAGTAGGCCCACCAAACGCCAGGCTATGGTGCAGAGTTACTTCGTAAATTCACTTACAGAATTAAATAGCAATTCCTTCGTTGGCGGAGACAGAACCAACACGTCGGAGCTGTTGCTGGTGACTAGTACCCTGCCTGCTGTCCTGGTGTTTTGCATCCGATGCATTCACCACCTGTTTCATAAATTCCATCATGAAAATCACAAATTCTATATTTTATATTAAATTGTAAAATATTATTTACTAAGTGGTTTGATAGATTTAAAGAAATACACAAGCTACTTTTAAGTTTTATTAAAAGTATAATTTTTATTGTGAAAATCTTCCCGATATAATTTAGAAAATTAATCCAATTTGGAATTTATTTTAATTGATATATGTCTGCTATTCATACAGCATACCCGTTGCATTTTTATAGTCTTTTCCTTATCAAAGTTTCTTCAAATTCAGACTGTGCCGCGCTGCAAGCATGAACAGTTTAATTGACTTTGTAAAGTATGATGTAGAATGATTTTATTTTACAATTCCATTGACTAAGTTTATGTTGTATTTGACAATAGTTACCATCAGTTTTAGGAAAGTAAAAATATTTTATTGCCATAAATATTCGAAAGCTGCTGCTTACATTTGCTATGGACATAGTAAGTGCAAATTTAATTTCGTCTCTTGCAACTAATTTTCAAATCATCTTTTTTAATTTAAATATACGCTGTTTACCTTCAAATATACCTAGAAATATGTTCTGTTCTAACGGTATTTTGGTACTTAAAAGGTGAAATTTATTCAGATTTATTCGGCAAGGAAGACTTTGGCGTCATTAATTCATTTATATTTTAAACGTGAGTACAATCACGTACCAGGTATAATTGTAGGATGTTTTGTAGTTATAGTAATAGCTTTTGCGGGGTAGCTGTCTATTTAGTAATGATTTCCTACATTTTCATGGTGGTTGTTATCCACAACCGTTCCATGATCAGTCCCTGGCATTTTCCGAAGGCTGAAATAAAAAAAACTCATCCGTTTTCAGACGTTTACTGGATGTTGAGGATCACAACATGAAACAATTCACAGTTAAACAAAACTGACTGTGCTTTAGACGGAAACAAAATGATATATTATCAACACATTTAAAAGTCTTATACAAAAGTGCTTTTCTTGAACACAATCGTCTGAATCGTGATGAACTCATGTAGATGATTAAAAAAATACGGTATTATAAATCCAGACGGATTAGCAATTTAGATAAAAAGTCACTGATAAATATTGTCACTGATAATTGATGAATAAAATCGTGTAAAACAGTCTTTAAAAACATCATAAATAATTGTTCCACTGCTTGCTAGGTTTTGAATGTTTTAATTATAATGTTCCATTGAAATCTGAAATCCTGATGCCTAGAATCATATCTGAACTGTTATTAATTCTGCAAACTGAGATTAATGCAAAAAAGTCAATAAATCCATTCTTTGAACACAAAGGCATTACAATCCACCGCGTGTTACCTGCGTATTGAGCGCGGGTGTGTTTTATTATTGAACAAAACCCTATTAATTACAATTAAATTCCAATGCCGCGTTTTGCGTACGCGGGTAATAGCTGTGCACTGTCAGTTCCACAAAGATCCGATTTATCACAATTTCCAATTTTGTTTTGTCTGTGATCGGGTTGGATTATAATTCGTTCCAATGGAAATGCGGTTCTATCACATCTTTGTTTACTGGCATTTCCATTGGAACGAATTATAATCCAACCCGATCAAAGACAAAACAAAATTGAAAATTGTGATAAATCGGATCTTTGTGGAACTAAGTGCAAGCATTACCCGCGTACGCAAAACGCGGCATTGGAATATCATCTAGCACGCAGTCAACATTCAAAAAATACTTGAACTACAATTAAATTTGCAGTTCAAGAAATCCCAATTAAAAATGCTTGAAACTAACAGAGATTGGTTCTAAAATCACAGTTAAGAGAAATATTGTGTAAAAACAGAGTTAGACTATTTGACCTTAAAGAGAACTGTATTTGTCAAAATGAACATCGTTAGGTTGTAACGCGGAGCCGCGTGTTACAATATAATAAATAATTAGCATCAGGTGATTATGAGATGACCGTTGTCAAATTGTTAATATGATAAATAATTTAAATTATTGCGACAGCATTGTCTTGGCACGAGATATTCGAATATCGTCACAAGAATATTAAGGAAAGTCCTATAACGACACAAAGGAATTGCCGATATATTGCGTAAATTAATTCCAATTCGATTTACGCTGCACCAATTGGAAAAAAGCAAAACTTGCCTTTAACTAATAGTGTGCAAGTAGCCATATATGGCTATTTAAGCAAGGTGAATTTACCATGCAATTCAGTTGTCGCGTTTGCCTTCTGCTGTGCGTATCTCCAACATGCTGTCTGCCACCTTTCACATACGCTGATATTTGGCCTTTCTTTAGAAACATTGACAATATCAGTAACGCTAATCTTGTTGCTGTGCAACTAGAGAGACGAGCCAATTACTGCAGAGCTTCAACGAAGCTACTCAGCGAGATTCCATCGCCACAACAGAAGGTACCATAATACAAGTCAACCCGAGCTGGTCTCAAGAGTCTAGGAGTACTTGTGATCACGATACACTTACGGACCTTCTCGGCATTTGCCAGAGAACGCAAGACCAGGCCTGTTAAGGGCCTTCCAACAGTACTAACTCTTTATTTTATGGCACTCTAACCGAGTTTGTAACGTCGTACGGCATTTACTTGAAGCTGGGAGCGTTTACAAAATTGGCAACCGCGCCAGGATACTGAGTACTGTACTGTTTTTTTGGTATGCCTTTTGGACTTAAGTGTGCTACACAGACATTTCAAAGATTCATGGACAACATACTTCGCGACGAAGCCGCTTATTGTATGTCATATCTCGATGACATAATGGTATTCAGTCCAGACTTAGAATCTCATGCCAAACATCTACGAAATGTCTTCTCACAACAGATGCTTCTGAATTCGCTATTGGAGCCACTTTAGAACAAGAGATCGACGGAGTGCGGAAGCCTATCAATTTCTACTCGCGTACTCTCCAACCAGTAGAAACGAGAAACGACACTTCCGGTCGAGAACTCTTCGCCATCCACGACGCAGTGCGCTATTTTATCACCAACACTGGCAGTAGCAGATTTGTTGTTCTCACAGATCAAGTACAATTAGTTAGCGCACTTCGAAACGCGACTTCAACTATCGCCAAGTACGCTGCAAGAGTGGAAACACAGCTTTCACGTCTAAGCGAATGGCAATTTCACATCATCCACGTCAAGGGCGAACAAAACTTCATTGCAGATGCCCTTCTCAGGCGAGACGTCTCGCTACAACCGCTTTCTCCGTCGCCATTCACTGTCAACCCCGTGACACTCAGTGAACTTGCACTAAGACCATCCCTCCTGCAAACGGATCAGCGCGGTGACATCCAAAATCAAAGATCAGTAGCCCGTCACCCAACCATGTTCATATGCCGTCTCTGGAGAGGCTTAAAAATTCTATACTTCACGGGTACGCAGCCCTACAATTTCTCACCCAGGAAGCAAAGCGAAATTTAAACACTACAACAGAAGGAATCACAACCCAAGTCCACCCGACCTAGTCTCAAGAGTCTAGGAGTACTTCTGGACACCGGTACACTAACGGACCTTCTCAGCATTTGCCAGAGAACGCAAGACAGCATTGAACACAGTATCTCCTTATCTGACTCCATGTTAATTGGTATCGATATTAATAATAAAAGAACTGCTTTAAATACAAATATCGCCAGCACCAGTGGTGGGTCCGGAATGCCGCATATATGTGCCCCAATATCACAAGCTACAGTTTCTTTGATACAGCAGACATTTGATTCTCAAAATTCTTCTTCTATTCAATTATTGCTTTAAACAAATAATCATAAGTTAGAAGTTAATTATGGATAAATATTCAGAATTCTCCTCCACTCTTTTAGCTTGTAGTAGCCATTTTTCCTCATCAATTTACTACCTTTGATCCCCACAATATACTACTGTAAAAACGAGGTTCCGTTTACATTTTGTATTTTGCTATCGACCAGGAACAGGTAATTTATGTTATTCGTTTACACAAATTAATATTGTTTACACAAGTAAACATTGCTTAGTAGGAACTTGCTCTCTAAACAGAAATGTAAACACTTCTTAGTTTAGATTTTATTTTCTGGACTATTTATAATGTTTACCTGAATTCGTTTATCCTTTGATTCTTTCATTTTATTAGTCTACTGTGAAAAATATTTGGACCTCAGAACATACAGTATAGAACTTATTAATGGTAATTTACATGTTCATTACAATAATCCCCTCTCATAAATTTAGTAGAATCTCAGATAAATGTAACATTGTCTAGATGATACAACTGTAATATAGTATTGACGAACTCTCAGAACATTTTAAATCTAAACATGATCTTATTGGGGACTTTTCATGTACTTGTAACAATTCGTTCGATCGAATGCCAAATTTTCTCCGACATTATATCGAATGCCCCATTGCAGCAACTGATCTTCAAGGAGCTAATTCCGAGTATTTCATCATAGACGTGGTAGGCAAGAGCATTTCAAAAGACGGTTATTGTGTTGGAAATAAAAATGTATCTCGTAAATGTTTACAAAAAGATGGCATCCATAGTCCAAAGAAGAGAAGAAGACCTAATAAAGTTTTCAAAAGAAATGGTGAACGTATTGTCGTGGACGATAAATCTGTTGTTTGTCAGAAGCATGAAGATTCTGCACTTTCATCCACCTCTTCAGCTCATCAAAATGTCAAGCCTTTCGGCTGTCCCAATTGTTTGAAATCTTTCAAGAGAAAATCGCTACTGGAACAGCACATGCATATCCATTTTTCTCCGAAATACAAGTGTGAATGGTGTGGCAATATGTACAAAAGGCCAACAGTTTATCAGCACCACAAACAGAAGTGTAAAAAACGACCAACATGTGAATAAATGGCTAATCAATTGGATAATTTCCCAAGCATTGAACACAGTATCTCCTTATCTGACTCCATGTTAACTGGTATCGATGTTAATAATAAAAGTACTGCCTTAAATACAAATATCGCTAGCACCAATGGTGGGTCTGGAATGCCGCATATATGTGCTCCAACAACACAAGCTACAGTTTCTTTGATACAGCCGACATTTGAAACTCAAAATGCTTCCTTTGCCGTAGCACAAGTTATTCCAAGTACGCCAAATAACATAACCATCGGTGACTTTAATTACAGTTTACACAATAGATGTCCAATTTCGGTTGAAACACTGGTTTCTGCTCATGATTTGTCAGCGCCGTCAAATTTCATGCTTCCAAATCAACCAACAAAGATGAGTACAATTCAGGAGTTGCCTCGTGTCATTTCACCACCCAATACAATATGTTCGGACCTATTCAGCAGAAAACAAAAGCGCAAAATCTATCTGGACAGAGTGAAGGTGTATAATTTCACCAAAGGCATTGCTGTTCAATGCAAAATGAACAAAGATAGCTTGCACAAATGCGTCGAATGCAGCAACTATTTCAGTTCTAAATTGTCGTCGAAGCAGCATTTTGATGCTAAACATCGATCCGAGGGTAAATATCTATGGTCTGGGTGTGGTCAACGTTACCGTTGGAGTACTTCCTTCTGCAATCACAAACGCAAATGCGCCAAATCTGTAGAGAGTATTCTGAATATTCCACTGACATATTCTCCTGGTTTATCATCTCTCAGCTAAAGCAAACCAGACTTAATGCTTGGTGGTAATTTATTGGCTGCAAGCAGTGAGCCCTTTATCTCGATTAGTCAACAACTAACGAAACAAATCAGACATTTGTTTCGTAAATTATTTACGTGATTATTTGCATAGACATTATTTCATCAGCTATCAGAATTCCATCCAGATTGTTTTCTATGGCTGGTTCTTTATTTGTCTTTATATCTAAATGACATTCTTTTCATTCTCCTTTATATATTTTGCAAAACCGTTTTAATGGGATATAGTCCTTTACTTTTAAAATAATTTTACATCATTTGTGTTTAGTGGTGGTCAGTTGTCACATGTCTTGGAGTATAATTTTTGCAGGTTTCTAAATGAGAATTTTATAATGCCTTATTGTATTGTAAAAAAATATTCACGAGACGATTTGACAAATGCAGGTCTCATGCTATATTTGTTTAAATTATAGGAAACGTGTTTTAATTAATGAAGTGCAATGATTATTTTAGATTTCTATATATGTGTAAAATGATATCAAGTAAAAAAAATAAATGTTAAATTTGGATAATAGAATAAGGTCTATTAACATGTAATTGATAATATATTTTTGCATGTCAGGATGCCAATAATAACATTTGTTCGATATAATGTTTAACGGCTGAGGTTGTTGTCGAGGTCAATTAACTTATGTGGATGCTTAATAACTCTCCATATAAAAATAAATCAGCTCTTTATTTTTCGACATTTGATGTTACTACTGCTTTCTTAAACAAACTTATGTTTTGAAATATATTATTATTGTTTTGGAATTTTCTTTCTTCGATGTTTTGAAAGTTTAACTTGTCTTTGTTGACTCCATTATTCAGTCTTCTTGATATTTTACGTTGCGTGGTACATAGTTCTTGTGTTCCTCGCTTATATTTAAATGGCTTCCTAAATGATTATTATCTACGCGTTATTTTGTTAATAAATTATTGAAATTGAACACAAATTATTATTCTTATTAATTTTACGGGATGTAACTCAAATTTGCTTCACGTAAAAGTTTGGTCACTATTTTTTCAAGGATTTCACAAGACTAATTGTGGCAATCAGTGAGACGATGAGCATACGCACACTTTTATAAAAAAATATTTTGCAAGAAATATTATTTTATTATAATGGAACATCATCATCATCATGCAGAACCATACAAATCCTTAATTGACTAATGGTTCACTGCCATATAGCATAAGTTGTTCATGGATATATGTGGACTGTAAAATAAATCAAATTCGTACATTCCTAGTGAGGTTGGTTGGTATTCGAAGTTTTCATTCTCTTAGATAGTCTGTCAACCAAGACTGATGAGCAGTATCTGCCCAGATTTCAGTGACCAAAGTTTCCTTCAGCAGCCAAAACTTGCCCTTCGCGTCTGGCACATTTGCTCTTATTACATCAAACACATTTAACGGTAAATTTACTGCACAGTTAGACCAAAATCAAGGCTCCACAGAAAACCTAATGATGGTTGTCCCTTTTTATCTGCATTGGATATCCGAATATGACGAGTCAGGGTCTCTCCTATGGTTGTAACCAATAGACCTCTACATTGTACAAATAAACTTTGATTTAGTTTCAAAAATTAATTAAGTGAAATCTGTACCCCTGCTTTATAGAAATGAAAAAACCTTGATTAATTTTACATTGAATAAACTCGCCGCGAAAATTTCTGTTTAAACTAAAGACTAAGCTCCATTTACTTTCATCGTTTATATTAAAAGAATAGTTTGAGGATTGATGAGGTTTACTGTTGACTGCTCAATATTATATGTGTTGCTTCTATGTATTTACTATTCATTTGTTAGATTAAATCTTCATTCTTACGAGCGTAGATTTAAACAATACGTGATGGTGTGAGTGGTGGTAAAATTGTTTAGATCAAGTGTGCGAGCTTGAAATAAACACAAATCCCATTTTATTTAACCAGTTTTCGAACAACATGGCAAAAATATTGACAGTCGCACGCACTGACGCGATTCGACCTTCCAGGATCATTATCAGAGTAAGATGGCAAAGTGATTGGCGAGAGTTGATCCGCATTGCATATATGTGGAATTTAAAGTTGGATACATGGTACTTTACTGGAAATATCGGATGCACATATCTTTGATTTCGCTACACACATATATATATATCCAAGTAAAGATTAATTGTTCCTGATGAACAGGAAGATATGAACGCTGCCAATATTTACAATATGCTCTTCTCTTTCTTAAATAAATTTGTCAACGATTAGATTTAATCATACTCTATTGCAATCTTGAGAATGAAGAGTTAATCCAATTTGTGAAATATTCTGTAATTCAATAATTTGACAAATTGAAGGCAAGCATAACGCATTATGCAGGTTTGCAGTCAAACTTTGCAATATATGGTTGTCAAGTGAAATGATTAACTAAATCAACGCTAGTCAGCACTTTCATTCCTACATACAATTGGAAGTTACGTCATTGGAACTGGTCGTATCAATTAGGAACTGTGGATGAAAGCGCAAATTGCTGATTGCATAGTATTATTGTGAACAACAGATAAATTTTAGCAGGTGTTGGAGCGTCATTTATGCAAGGACAAAACGTTGATTCAAACGCTAAGCTATATTTAATAAAAGAGGCTTTCTGGAATAATTCACCCTTCGATCCTAAGAAACGCACCGCATAATTACTGCGTATGCGTTAGAGGATTTTTCCTGGCTCTTCGCAGAGCTTAATTCTGATTTTGTTCTATTGTCTTCTTTCTGACCAGCGTTTACAGCTTCGTTTAGTAATCTATATGGTACAAATAATCGCTTATTATGTAAACTAAGTCGATCCAATTTTTGCTTTAAACAAATAATTACTAGGTAGAAGTTAATTATGGATAAATTTTCAGAATTCTGATCCACTCTTTTAACTTGTAGTAGCCATTTTTCCTCATCAATTTACTACTTTTGATCCCCACAATATATTACTGTCAAAACGAGTTTTCGTTTACATTTTGTATTTTGCTATCGACCAGGAACAGGTAATTTAAGTTATTCGTTTACACAAATCAATATAGTTTACACAAGTAAACATTGCTTAGTACGAACTTGCTTTGTAAACAAAAATGTAAACACTTCTTAGTTTAGATTTTACTTTCTGGACTATTTATAATGTTTACCTGAATTCGTTTATCCTCTGATTCTTTCATTTTATTAGTCTACTGTGGAAAATATGTTGGACCTCGGAACATACAGTGAACTTATTAATGGTAATTTACGTAATTCCATTGCAACCAATCCCTCTCATAAACATTTAACGAGTAAGAGAATCTCGAATAAATGTGATTTTATTTGTCCTGAATGCAACTGTATGGCCTGTAGTGTTGACGAACTCTCAGAACATTTTCAATCTAAACATGATCTTATTGGGGACTTTTCATGTACTTGTAATAATTCGTTCGATCGAATGCCAAATTTTCTCCGACATTATATCGAATGCCCCATTGCAGCAACTGATCTTCAAGGAGCTAATTCCGAGTATTTCATCATAGACGTGGTAGGCAAGAGCATTTCAAAAGACGGTTATTGTGTTGGAAATAAAAATGTATCTCGTAAATGTTTACAAAAAGATGGCATCCATAGTCCAAAGAAGAGAAGAAGACCTAATAAAGTTTTCAAAAGAAATGGTGAACGTATTGTCGTGGACGATAAATCTGTTGTTTGTCAGAAGCATGAAGATTCTGCACTTTCATCCACCTCTTCAGCTCATCAAAATGTCAAGCCTTTCGGCTGTCCCAATTGTTTGAAATCTTTCAAGAGAAAATCGCTACTGGAACAGCACATGCATATCCATTTTTCTCCGAAATACAAGTGTGAATGGTGTGGCAATATGTACAAAAGGCCAACAGTTTATCAGCACCACAAACAGAAGTGTAAAAAACGACCAACATGTGAATAAATGGCTAATCAATTGGATAATTTCCCAAGCATTGAACACAGTATCTCCTTATCTGACTCCATGTTAACTGGTATCGATGTTAATAATCAAAGTACTGCTTTAAATACAAATATCGCTAGCACCAATGGTGGGTCTGGAATGCCGCATATATGTGCTCCAACAACACAAGCTATAGTTTCTTTGATACAGCCGACATTTTAAACTCAAAATGCTTCCTTTGCCGTACCACAAGTTATTCCAAGTACGCCAAATAACATAAACATCGGTGACTTTAATAACAGTTTACACAATAGATGTCCAATTTCGGTTGAAACACCGGTTTTTGCTCATGATTTGTCAGCGCCGTCAAATTTCATGCTTCCAAATCAACCAACAAAGATGAGTACAATTCAGGAGGTGCCTCGTGTCATTTCACCACCCAATACAATATGTTCGGACCTATTCAGCAGAAAGCAAAAGCGCAAAACTTATCTGGACAGAGTGAAGACATATAATTTCACCAAAGGCATTGCTGTTCAATGCAAAATGAACAAAGATAGCTTGCACAAATGCGTCGAATGCAGCAACTATTTCAGTTCTAAATTGTCGTCGAAGCAGCATTTTGATGCTAAACATCGATCCGAGGGTAAATATCTATGGTCTGGGTGTGGTCAACGTTACCGTTGGAGTACTTCCTTCTGCAATCACAAACGCAAATGCGCCAAATCTGTAGAGAGTATTCTGAATATTCCACTGACATATTCTCCTGGTTTATCATCTCTCAGCTAAAGCAAACCAGACTTAATGCTTGGTGGTAATTTATTGGCTGCAAGCAGTGAGCCCTTTATCTCGATTAGTCAACAATTAACGAAACAAATCAGACATTTGTTTCGTAAATTATTTACGTGATTATTTGCATAGACATTATTTCATCAGCTATCAGAATTCCATCCAGATTGTTTTCTATGGCTGGTTCTTTATTTGTCTTTATATCTAAATGACATTCTTTTCATACTCCTTTATATATTTTACAAAACCGTTTTAATGGGATAGAGTCCTTTACTTTTTAAATAATTTTACATCATTTGTGTTTAGTGGTGGTCAGTTGTCACATGTCTTGGAGTATAATTTTTGCAGGTTTCTAAATGAGAATTTTATAATGCCTTATTGTATTGTAAAAAAATATTCACGAGACGATTTGACAAATGCAGGTCTCATGCTATATTTGTTTAAATTATAGGAAACGTGTTTTAATTAATGAAGTGCAATGATTATTTTAGATTTCTATATATGTGTAAAATGATATCAAGTAAAAAAAATAAATGTTAAATTTGGATAATAGAATAAGGTCTATTAACATGTAATTGATAATATATTTTTGCATGTCAGGATGCCAATAATAACATTTGTTCGATATAATGTTTAACGGCTGAGGTTGTTGTCGAGGTCAATTAACTTATGTGGATGCTTAATAACTCTCCATATAAAAATAAATCAGCTCTTTATTTTTCGACATTTGATGTTACTACTGCTTTCTTAAACAAACTTATGTTTTGAAATATATTATTATTGTTTTGGAATTTTCTTTCTTCGATGTTTTGAAAATTTAACTTGTCTTTGTTGACTCCATTATTCAGTCTTCGTGATATTTTATGTTGCGTGGTACGTAGTTCTTGTGTTCCTCGCTTATATTTAAATGGCTTCCTAAATGATTATTATCTACGCGTTATTTTGTTAATAAATTATTGAAATTGAACACAAATTATTATTCTTATTGATTTTACGGGATGTATCTCAAATTTGCTTCAGGTAAATGTTTGGTCACTATGTTTTCAAGGATTTCACAAGACTAATTGTGGCAATCAGTGAGACGATGAGCATACGCAAACTTTTATAAAAAAATATGTTGCAATAAATATTATTTTATAATAATGGATCATCATCATCATGCAGAGCCATACAAAAGCCTTAATTGACTAATGGTTCACTGCCATATAGCATAAGTTGTTCATGGATATATGTGGACTGTAAAATAAAACAAGTTCGTACATTCCTAGTGAGGTTGGTTGGTATTCGAAGTTTTCATTCTCTTAGATATTCTGTCAACCAAGACTGATGAGCAGTATCTGCCCAGATTTCAGTGACCAAAGTTTCCTTCAGCAGCCAAAACTTGCCCTTCGCGTCTGGCACATTTGCTCTTATTACACCAAACACATTTAACGGTAAATTTACTGCACAGTTAGACCAAAATCAAGGCTTCACAGAAAACCGAATGATGGTTGTCCCTTTTTATCTGCATTGGATATCCGACTCTGACGAGTCAGGGTCTCTCCTATGGTTGTAACCAATAGACCTCTACATTGTACAAATAAACTTTGATTTAGTTTCAAAAATTAATTAAGTGAAATCTGTACCCCTGCTTTATAGAAATGAAGAAACCTTGATTAATTTTACATTGAATAAACTCGCCGCGAAAATTTCTGTTTAAACTAAAGACTAAGCTTCATTTACTTTCATCGTTTATATTAAAAGAATGGTTTGAGGATTGATGAGGTTTACTGTTGACTGCTCAATATTATATGTGTTGCTTCTATGTATTTACTATTCATTTGTTAGATTAAATCTTCATTCTTACGAGCGTGGATTTATACAATACGTGATGGTGTGAGTGGTGGTAAAAATTGTTTAGATCAAGTGTGCGAGCTTGAAGTAAACACAAATCCCATTTTATTTAACCAGTTTTCGAACAACATGGCAAAACTATTGACAGTCGCACGCACTGACGCGATTCGACCTTCCACGATCATTATCAGAGTAAGATGGCAAAGTGACTAGCGAGAGTTGATCCGCATTGCATATATGTGGAATTTAAAGTTGGATACATGGTACTTTACTGGAAATATCGGATGCACATATCTTTGATTTCGCTACACACATATGATATATATATATATATATATATATATATATATATCCAAGTAAAGATTTATTGTTCCTGATGAACACGAAGATATGAACGCTGCCAATATTTACAATATGCCCTTCTCTTTCTTAAATAAATTTGTCAACGATTAGATTTAATCATACTCTATTGCAATCTTAAGAATGAAGAGTTAATCCAATATGTGAAATATTCTGTACTTCAATAATTTGACAAATTGTAGGCAAGCATAACGCGTTATGCAGGTTTGCAGTCAAACTTTGCATTATATGGTTGTCAAGTGAAATGATTAACTAAATCAACGCTAGTCAGCACTTTCATTCCTACATACAATTGGAAGTTACGTCATTGGAACTGGTCGTATCAATTAGGAACTGTGGACGAAAGCGCAATCTGCTGATTGCATAGTATTATTGTGAACAACAGATAAATTTTAGCAGGTGTTGGAGCGTCATTTATGCAAGGACAAAACGTTGATTCAAACGCTAAGCTATATTTAATAAAAGAGGCTTTCTGGAATAATTCACCCTTCGATCCTAAGAAACGCACCGCATAATTACTGCGTATGCGTTAGAGGATTTTTCCTGGCTGTTCGCAGAGCTTAATTCTGATTTTGTTCTATTGTCTTCTTTCTGACCAAAATATATAGTGGTTAAAGGGCGTAATACAGGCTCCTACTGATGAGTCGGCAGTAAGCACGAAACGATTGTGCATGAGATTATACTTGCCGTTCATGCTGCCTTTGGTTTATCCTTCTGGTCACAAATGAACTAATTTGTTATTATGTTCGCAACACCTAATACATACTTGCACATATATTAGTTCTCCGCAACGAACAGTATTTAATTGTTATATAAAGTGAGATTTATTGATAAATTTAAACCAGCTCAGACAATTGAAACATATTATTTAAAAAGAAATTATACGTTTATTTTCTACCGAGAATAATTCCAGTGGGCCAAGGAAATTCTAAGTGACATAAACACACTATCACCTGTAGAATGGGAGAAGCCATTCGAGCTAATTACAGATGCCCCAGATGATGCAATAGGGACAGTGCTTCAGCAAAGACACAACTATATAGTAAGACCGTTTGGATTTTATAGCCGAAATCTTATTGATCGAGAATACGGTATGATACTTTTGTTAAAGAGCTTATTTTTGTGTATGCCGCGTTACTACATTATGCGCATTAGGTAGTCGGTCACCAGTTCAAATTATTGACAACTGTATCACAAGCCGTTGATCAGCATGCTTGGTAGAAAGGCGAGGCTTTGTAGGAAGTTCTAAGTCCTTCACCCTGTCAACGTGCTGCTGTCTTTCGAGAATTGTGATCTCGAAAGGGTGATTCACTGTGATTTGTGCCTACGGATTTACTTTCTTGTGTGGAATTCATCCAAAGTGCTTGATTTTCTCAAATGCTAGATGCTGATTAATTATTTTTTGGCTGTGAGTTCGAGGAACCGGGGCACCATAATGTAGGAGGTTTTGCAGTTATTGTAATAGGTTTTGCGGGGTAGCTGTCTATTTAGTAATAATATCCTACTCCTACATCATCATGGGGTTCTTATCACCACCCGTTCCATGATCAGTCCCTGACATTTTTCCGAAGGGTGAAGTAAGAAGACTCATACATGTTATCAGACATTTATTGAATGTTATGTTGCAATGCATGAATCAATTCACAGTTAATTAAATGAACATTGGTTGCGCGGGTGGTGATAACAATTATTATTATAATCAAGTTGGTCTTGATATAAACACCTGACCCATTAATTACTTACATATGTCTAAACTAAAGTATAGTGTAGAAAGGCAATTCATCCAGTAGACCGGTTTCGTCCTTATTGGAACTCATCATGTACTGGCCAGAATTTGCCGCGGCAAATTCTGGCCAGTACATGATGAGTTCCCAATAGGGACGAAACCGGTCTACTGGATGAATTGCCTTTTCTACACTATACAATTCTTCGTTTATACTGACATATGTAAGTAATTAATGGGTCAGGTGTTTATATCAAGACCGCAACCTTGATTATAATAATAATTCACAGTTAATCCAAGATGTCCGTGCTCTAGACGGCAACAAAATAATATATGGTCAACACAATTAAATGTCTTATGCACAAGTAATCACTAGGAACACAATCGGCTGAATCGTGATGAATTCATGTAAATGATTGAAAAAGTACGATGATATAAATCCAGACTGATTAGAAATTTAATTTAAAGTCACTGATAATTGATGGATAAAAATCGTGTAAAAACAGTTTTTAAAAAACATCACAAATAATTATTCCACTCTTTACATCACAAATAATTATTCGACTGTTTGCTAGGTTTTGAGTGTTTGTATTAAATAAATCCATTAAACTATAGAGTTTTGGAAGAGAGATTGAGAAACACCTGAATTTTGGATGATTATAATCATGACTAAACTGTAAGTATTTGTGTAAAATGTGGTTAATGCACGTTAAGTAAATAAATCCAATGTTTGAACACAGAGGCACTATGATCAGCCACATGTTACCTGTGTATTGTGCGCTGGTGTCTATATTTCTTAAACAAAACCCTATTAATTACAATTAAATTTGTAGTTCAAGAAATCGCAATTAAACTGCTTGAGACTAACTGAGATTGTTGATAAATCACAGCTAAGAGAAATATTGTGCAAAAACAGAGTTAGACTATTTGTCAAATTCGACCTTCGTTGGGTTATAATGCGGAGCCGCGTGTTACAGCTTAATTACACTTACAGTGCAAACTCCCAAATTACCCGGTTAGCAGAGTTCGATTTCACTGTCTCTCATATTGCTGGTAAAGAGAATGTGGAAGAGTTTCCGAATGAATGCCAATTTCCACAGTTGACATGAATGACCACATAAAACAGGCGCAATAGAGCATCAAGATCAGGAAACTTATGGTGCAGAATGTAGAAAACAGTACTTTATGCGCATCGACGGAATCAACGGCGCCACAAGGAAGCAATCACTTACAATTTGGCATTCCTATTAACTGTTTTCGTCCTCACCGAATATGCCACATAGACCGCTAAACTGACAATGGCAGTTGCAATCACCAGCCTGCTTGTTCACATGAAGCGGCCAAACAGCCCAACGAACTTCTGCACCTCCTTGATATTAGAACCGGCAAAGAATTCATCGTAGACACAGGTGCGGCAGTCTCAGTTCTTAAAGGTGATTCAATGGCCGAGATGCGCTAGGCGTTTTCTCGCAACAGCTATGGGCAGGCCATACCTACTTATGGCAGCCTGTATCGCACACTCAACATAGGGGTGTACGGCGTAAATTTGCTCACAACTTCATTGTTGCCCAGGTCTCACATATTATAATAATAGGCCTTGATTTCCTTTTGAAATTTCGGCATTATTGTTGATCTAAATGGTATAATAAATATAAACTTGTAAAACGACACCTCGTGGTATGTGTCAAATATTTTTGCGACTGATGAAGGCTATCGATAAGTTTAGCCGAAATATCTCAAGAAAAGAAAACTACTGGAACAATGAAAGCTGCGTTAGTCAAAACGCAGATCAGGTAATTTCAATTAATCCAGGTTCGCAAAAACAATCTTCATTCAAGAAATATTTAGCATGGAATTATAGCTGCAACGCCGTTAAATGGTATAATAAATATACACTGGTGAAACAACAACTCGTGAGGCAAGTGTCAAATATTTTTT
>JAQBSW010008369.1:0-34676 GCA_029291075.1 Eudiplozoon nipponicum | reverse complement strand
TATAAAATTCATAATGGTTATTTTTGAATATAATATAAACTACGATTACTGTTTGTCTAGTTATAAAATAAAATTCACAAGCAACATACCCAACATATTTTTAAATAAGACAAAAAATATCACAGTTAAAGAAAGTTAGTGTAACGCTATTTATTAAATTGCATGGCAAAAATATAAAATGGTTCCTGATCCACTGCATCACGAGATTTGTGAAAAAATGACTAAGAAGGATACCAAAATAGAAAAAGCAATAACGTACTGTGGTATTATTTCATGTTAATAATAATAATAATAATAATAATAATAATAATATCAAAGTTTGTTTGCATACGACGAAACTATAGCTCAGAAGTTCGATCCCGTTATTCAATTCGGGGCTGCCGAAAAGTGACGTTAGTCGTTCCGTAACTTCAAATTTTTATTTCAGTGTTGATAAAGTTGTACTCATTACGAGTATCAAGTGGTAAAAAGAGGATTTCATGATATTGGCACTACGAAGCTACATAAGATCGGCCGCTTCAATGGCAAACCAGCTTTAATCTAATATTACTTTAATCAAGGTTGTAATCTTGATATAAACATCTAACCCATTATGTATGCACATTTATCTGCATAAACTAAGTATTGTATAGGGTGTAAATGGAGATTCAATAAGTAGACCGGTTTCGTTATTATTGGGAGCTTATCGCGTACTGCCCAAAATTTTCCGCGGACAGGGTTCCAACCCAGGCACGTCTGCGCGGCAAATACTGGGCAGTACGTGATGAGCTCCAAATGAGGACGAAATCGGTTTACTGGAGGAATTGCTTTTTCTAAATTATACAATGCTTAATTTATATTGACAAATCTATGTAAATAATGGGACTGATGTTTATATCAAGATCACAACTATTGCTCGTTCAATTAAATAGTCGACCGCATGTAAAGGGTAAATTACAATTTATTCACTCTAATTTTCCTTAGTTGGCTGAACACAGCAGTATGGACAGACATACGTATGTGACGCGCATCTACCTAGTGAAAAGTCAGTTAGTTCGTTTAATTAATCGAATAAAGTTGTATTTTTTCTGAATCAAACCCCTCCTTCGGTCAGAATTATTTACAGAATTGGATAAAAATAAAAATAACCCACGGCAATTAACTACAACACGGAAGTAAACAAACGTGAACTGAGTTACAAGGGCCTATGCATTAGCACACGCGCTTGCTAAATATATTGGGGAGTTTAACATTTGATGTTTAAGATTTCACATTAGATGTTGGATAAAAAGCCTTCAAATTTATTAGTCTATTACTTTTATAATTTTTACGTTAATATGCAGCAATAGTCAACTTAATATATTACCAGCTTGAAGTCAGATTTACGCTCCTAGCACACTCTAAACCTAATGGCGATACGTCTCCAACGATCTCTGACTATAAGTGTTCAGTTCCTGCTCTCGGTAACAACAGAAGGAGCTAACCGTTGACTGGCGCCTGAAAATAAAATGCTCCGAGTAGAAATTGTACATCATTTATGCATGGCAGATAGCCTAAGAGACCAAAAATTGAAATATAAATCAAACGGACCCGCTATGAATGGGTGATCCATAATTCTTTTATAGTCTATACATAATGCAATGAAGCGTCAGTTCTTTAATGCCAATGTATAGCCATTCATTATTCTGTTATTCTAACAAAGTTGAATATAGTAGTCACATTTTAAAGGAAATTCTAGTCTACTGTGCTTTGCATTTAAAGAACTTCCAACTGCCAGTACAGTTGTTGGTATTTTCATATTTCTATCACAGTGTTTACTTGAGGCCCCTTCCCACTGCGCACCTCCGACGTTGTGAAACATCTTTTGTAGGAGTGGAGTATGGTGACCCAATTTATAGCATATCGCGATTTAATGGGACCTCTCCATGAAATTTATATTTCTAGTCCCTTTGTGCATTTTTGAGGCTTGCATAGTCCCATCCAACAATAAAGTTAACATTTATTCAAAACAGGCAGCCGATTAAGCATCTAACCAAATCAACAACAACATGATTGGAATGCAAGCTCGGTATTTTTCGCAAAGCCTTGAAAATCGGACATCGGACGTAAGGCTACACAAGCATACGGCCAATTATGCTGATTTTTCAAAATTTTCAACGGAGAATCACAGTGAATGTTTCAGAGTTGCATATGAAGATTGAAGAGAAAATTTTGGGTTTTCTATGGAAGGCTTTGTTCATGGTCCATGGCTTCAAGATTTAAATCAGGCTACGCCTTAGTCAGTACAATTTTTTCATAAATTATGGGAATACTGTTCATTTTTCAGCGATAAAGGCGATTACTGCCTAACCAAGAGGAAATCAGATTATCACTATGAAGGTCAATAACCAACTACAAAATAAAGAAACGTTTTGCTTAAATTTCAGTTCCACGCCTAAAAGCCCTCTTTTGCTGTATCTCTAATACAATTAAAACTTTCGTGCAATCTTCTTCGACTTAATCATATCGTTGGCTTTATCAGCACCCTTCCGAACATCACAATGGCCATCAGCATTATCGTCGTCATCGTCATCATCATCAGTGTAAACAGCGATATATTCGAGCAAACGCTGGCTATCAAGAGACTTCGGAGTGCTCACCGCACACAAAATTCCGGCATCTTCGCAGACTCCGCCTCCTATTTTAGTTTGGACAGCTGCATTCTTAAAACTGTCTAGAGCGCTACTCATACTGCCTTTCACCGAAAGACCGGTATCCTCAAGCCAGGCAGGAGCAGTCTTCTTCACTCCTCCTACACACACGGAGTCACTACCACTGGTACGACAACTCCTTCCATCCTGAATATCGGTGCCTCTGCAGCACTGTATTTTGGTGATCGAAGGGTTTCTCGAGTTGAAAGACGATTGCTGGTAGTTAAAAGAGTTTTTCTCATTTGTGAGTCTACTTTGTTGTCTCTTCTTCTGCATATTATTTAACAGCTCCTGATTGACCGCCATCGATTCGCGTGCTCGTCTTAAGTTAATCTTGATAACGAAATCAAAAGCAGGAGAGCAATTTTTAGAACAGTATTTTCCGTGCTTAAGTATTATATTCAACAGAAATCGCGCTAAAAATTACAATTTTGCTCAATGATAAAAAATTATTACAACAGGGAATCTGAACACAAATTGCGAAGGCATGTTATTTAACAGTGGTCGGCTTGATAGTGACACGAAACTTAAGAAGTCTAAATTACTGGATTATTCATATCGAACTCTGTCTAGGTCATTAGAATCACTTACATGTAGAGTTGTTTCCGGTTTTACACACGTACGAAGCTAAAAAACTAGTCACAAAGACATCTAGAGGGACTAAATGATGTATAGCGGACCAGGCAAACTTAACTTAAGAAGTCAAATTATAGGTGATAATAAGTATGACTGACTATTTATTCAAGCAATGGCAGGTATTTTTAATGATGGGATAAAATTTAGATGCCAAAAAATACAACATGACACGATAGAAAGATTAGGAATGATATAACGAAGATTTTACATAAATTTATTTTAAAAGTGGGAACTAAGCGAGATAAAACCCAAAGGAAAATACGTTCAGTGGAGTATTCTAGGAATAATTATCCCCGATAAACATACGCTATGTTAGTAAATGAGTTTTATTTAAATCAGGTTTGCGAGCTTGAAGTAAACACCAATCCCATTGTATTTAACCAGTCGTCGAACAACATAACAAAACGACCGCCAGCTGCAACGCACTGACGCGTTTCGACCTTCCATGACCATCATCAGAGTACGACGGCAAACTGACTATCGAGGATCAAACCGCATTGAATATATATGGAAATCAAATTTAGATATGCGGCTCCACCCCCAGTAGTCGCGCACATTGAATCCTGACTGGAAATGTCGGCTACTACTTGCATGCAGTCACAAACATTAACTTGCAGCCGCCACATACATATATAGGCAATAATTTGGTCAATAAATGATTGCGCGGGTGGTGGTAACAATTATTTAAACTGTTTGCGAGCTTGAAGTAAACACCAATCCCATTGTATTTAACCAGTCGTCGAACAACATAGCAAAACCAATGCGAGACTACTAGAGGTGAGAGCCATATCTAAATTTGATTTCCATATATATTCAATGCGGTTTGATCTTCGATAGTCAGTTTGCCGTCGTACTCCGATGATGATCATGGAAGGTCGAAACGCGTCAGTGCGTTGCGGCTGGCGGTAGTTTTGTTATGTTGTTCGACGACTGGTTAAATACAATGGGATTGGTGGTCACTTCAAGCTCGCAAACTTGATTTAAATAATTGTTACCACCACCCGCGCAATCAATTATTGTTAAATAGTAAATGAGTTTTTTCTTCCTAATATATATATATATATATATATATATATATATAATTTTAATTATCCTGGTTAAAATCTTAATCGCGTAAATTCTGAAAAGTGATCAAAAAAGACAAAGTCAGTTTAGTTGAAGAACCGAACTGACTATATTATACAAAACTTATTTGACACTGAATATATATATATATATATATATATATATATATATTTGTCTTATTATTATATTCGGTAGCAGATGAAAATTGTTGCGATTTCGTCCTTATGAAACAAATCTTCTACAAAAAGCAGGATTGATGTAGACAGTAACCGAACATGCAACAATTGGCTCAAATTTATATATTGCGTGTTACATGCAATACGAAATTATACATAAACCATATTAAACTGCTTTTGTCGTTCCATTGGCATGCTCGTTGTTGTTCTTTCTACTACAAAGTTTCAACCTACTAGACAGGATTTTTATTGCGCTTGAGCTGTGAAATTAAGTGCATTCAGATATTCTGAGTGCACAACATAATGATGATTTCTTTGCCAACACACGTTAGCGTATGGCAAATATTGGGCAGAACATGACGTGGCAAAAACAATTGAAATCGGACAAAATCAAGTAGGTTAGTGCAAGACTAGTTCGTTTACAAGGGCATGGTGCATGTGCCAATTACAGATTTTTTGGTCGGAATCACTGTGTAATATGGTACTGACACGTGGTTTGTGACGATTTGTTTGCAGATTTCAAGTATAGACATTGTCTTCTCATTTTGTCAGAATTAATTGCGACGTGTATTCGGGTTACGAAGCGAAACATTAAAAAGCCCAAGGAAGTTGTATTGAAGAAGTCGCCTGGTAAACATTATAGTAATCTGAATTACTTTTGTTATAAATACACCAATGAAGCGGAAATTCGTGAATAATTTTTAGCGTACATGTGAACCTGAAATGTTATGCAGCCAATCAATGCAGGCTAAAAACACTAATTGTATAACACAGTACAATAAACGGAGACCAAAATCTTCCGCACGGTAAGATCCAGAATATCCAATGCCAATAGTGCATAATTAACCGGACATCTCCATTGAACCCTTTTATCGCTAGAATCCCATTATTTTCGTCAATACAATTGCCTTTTGGTTAGCAAACATACGGTGAGCAGTAATAAAAATACCCATATCGCAAATAATCGCATCCGGCCGAGAAATAACTGGCTTATCCCTCTTGCCGTTACAGACAACCACCGGAGCTGTTTCAGTGGCTTGGCGAGAAGAAAATGAAAATGAACATCTCAAACAGAGTTCCAGCTAGCTCAACCGGCATTTGATGGCAAGGTTTGATGGTGATAGAACGTCAAAAACAGCTCAAAGAACTAGCTGGCTATTAAACTTTTTTCTCGAATTTTGACTCCTTTCAATGACCTAAACCAAATTCAGCAGACACAAGGATTAACAAAGATCTCCACGCGCTGGTAGCTATAGCGTGTCATCTCCAAAGTTTCTGAACTAGAAAACATATATTGGACTTGGTGTTCAGAAAAATATCCAAGCGAATCCAAAATGGTTAGAACAATTTTTCAAAAGCAGCAGTTCAAACAGTAATACATTTAAAAATATCAACAGAGGCCATCTGTCTTGCGTCAGCAGAGATTCTTGTTAAATGAAATCCTCGACGACTGGCTGAAGGGCGTTATTTAGCACAATCTTAAGCTATGAATCAGAATTGGCCATAACGATCGTGTTATGCGTCGTCGAGCAAGCCACCACCACCAATTTACACTACTTGGAATGCTGCGGTGATCTCAGAAAATATTGTATCGACAATTTAACTAAGCAGAGTGGAAGCAAAGGCATACTTGTCAAACGCCGGAGACAATCAAAAATTGTTCAAGGAGGCACTTACTAGTATAAATACCGATGAGCCATTATAACAGGCTTAGAGAAATCGAACCATTTTGGCCAGAACGCTATGATTTCGCATAAATTGACATAAATTTACACGCGAGACAGAATCTTGAGCAGCAGAGTAATCTAAGAAAGCAACAGTAATGGGCCGCTGATATCGTTGGAGAGACTAGAGTGCGGCGGAGTGCAGGAATTGATCTTCGCGTCACATTGATTGTAAAAATTGTGTGAGTTGGTCTAGTACGCTTCTCTCGCTCTCAAGGTATCATTCTGTGGTTAATAGCAGCAACTAACTTTGAAACAGAGCAGAGCAAACTAATTCAACGTCAGCGTCACTTTTTTGTGGATATGTACCACAACGCTCTCTTAAACGTGTTTGGAACGGATCCTCTCTTGATTGCAATACTGAGCTTTTGCAGATACTTCCGAATCCATAATCCACCAAAAATTCAAGAAACCTAAAGGACGGTCATCGACCGTGCTGGCTTTGCAGTCCTTCATGAGACCGCACACCTCTGCAACTTCATCAAAATTAGGAGTTTCGATGTCCATCTCGTAACCATTTCGAGGGGTCACTTCATCGCTAACCAACCCCTTTGCAATGTGAAGTATTGAGGATATTTGGGAAGTGGTTGACAATCTGGGTTGTAGAAAATTATGTCACTCATACTACCTTAGCAAAATGGCTATTACTAATACGTCGGATTTGAGGGTAAAATTCAGATAAGTTGTTATGCTTCGACGTGTTTCCAAACCGTTAGTGAAATTAAACCATTGCTGTTCTTCATTCGTCACATGGCTAGCAGTAAACTCCTTGCGAAACTTATGAACTAGGATGCGATCCCTTAGTATCGTAGCAGATGCCGCGTTTTGAAGAGCTTTGGTTTAATAGAGATAGCGAAGCAGTAAGCAGGCTTTAGTATAGAGAAACGAGTCAAGGCCTGCTTACGCTTTTCTTTCATAGCGCTCCAAATGCTATTTGGTACTCTATCGGCTGCAGCTACGTGCAGCTCAACAGAAGCACATGCGTCTCTTATGGCATTCTGCAACATTTTACTCGTTTCGATGCACAAAATTTCAAACGCAGTACGGGCTGCCGCATGCAGCAGAAATTAAATCTCATTCTAGCAGCCTGAAGTGTGGTCAGATCCGTTAATTGAGCCTGCACAGCGCCGGTGATACGCTTTTGCCTCCTGAACAGAAGGCAACCAGGGTCTGTTTATCTGACTGTAGTCTATCTGAATACAAAGACATGTCACAGTACCATCTACACAGAATGCATCGCTGTGTCCTGTACTGCGTGTATTACTGGAAAATTTAATTGAACACAAACAGATTAAGGCTAAGGGAAAGATAGGTGATCTAGATGCTGCTATCACAGCTATTTTTAGCTATAGTTCATCTTTCTACAGCTTCGGTTCTCGAACGGTCTTGACCTTGTGTGACCTTGAAATCAGCAGCAACCACTACCGTATCGGAACTCCGCACAAGACCAGAGGCAAGATTTCCAAATCATCACTTTGAAGCAAGACTTTCAGTGAATGCAGAGTAATCCTATAGTAGTTCAAAGAGAATAAAATTGCACACAATAAAGACTGATTTACGGCTGCTGAACATTCGAAGTGAGTGTGGGCAGAACCCTAAAAGTTAAAAAATAGAACATCATTGTCTGCATAGTCCAGATCGACTAGTCTAACAACCGAGAGAATTTCAATGCCTGTATCACGAACGAAAAGAAGAGTACATTTTACCTAGTGGCATTGTTTCTCATGGCCACAACGAAGCGTACACAAAGTAAGAACAGACTTGAAGAGCATGCATTTCAGTAACACACAACACCTACTCTTGAGGTCCGAGCTCCAGGTGCTTCTGGCGACTGTTGATTGTAATTCGGCAACAAAATGTGCTCGAGAGACGGCCTTTTCCATCTACGTAACAACAGCGACAGAAATACCACGGAAACCGAAGAAGCTGCCATTGCTGCCGAAGCCATCCACGGCATGAGCTCAATACCCAACGGTAGTAGACAACCTAAAAACGAAACACGAAAAAAGCACGCTTCGGTGTTCAAATCAAATTTTACATCTGCATAGTTTCTACTTACAGTTCAATTTAAATAAATCAAGATTCAGGCTACTCTTGCTTAATATGTTATAGGCGGTATAAAAGGAAGATTAAAAAGTTATATTGACCACTACTTAATAGATGAATCGACCAAATTGTTCGATCCGGTCTCGGCAGCAAGCATCCTCTCAACAATCTAATGTTAATTTTACCAACCGTATTGCATGGTGAAACTGACCGGAGTTCTCCGAATAAAGCACAATAAGTAAAAACTAGGAATCATTTGTCATAACTGACTATAAAGTATGGCTTTATTAAGATAAATTGCAAAATGCAATAGTAAATGATTTGGTCACAATTTTTTTTTTGATTAAGACAATGATCATAACTTTGCGAAAAGGAACAGCAGTAAAATACAAAAATTGCAAAAAAATAGTTTTCTACACGAGTAACACAACACACTTTCAAAGCTAATGCGAAATAGAATTGGACCCACAAAAGATTTTTCATGTGTGCGTATACTCTTACAACAGGAAGGTGTTCGAATACAAAGAAATTCCATACATTCTTTAAGACTAAGCGTAACAAGTAATGAATAAATGACACAACCAAGTTGTCAGTTAATAAATCAATCATGAATTGCTCAGTCGGTGATAACAAACGGCAATGCACACATAAGATATGGAAAATCAGATAGGATATTTTATTGATTTAACTATTTGGAAACCGGAAAAAGTTATATTCGTAATTGCATATCAATTGGCAGCTAGCTTCCATTGAGCGAGGAAAGGCGAGGGCAAGGACGTATTTCTAACATTCCATAATTTATATATAAATTGCGGTTTGATCCTCAATAGTTATTGTGCCATCATGCACTAATATAACCATGGAAGATTAAAACGCGTCAGTAATTGCGACGGAACAAATAAAGTGTAGCCGGAGTTTATGTCGAATTCGCAAACCAGAGCTAAATATTTGTCAGTTAACAGTTTATAATCAGGTGCTACAAAAATGACATGCAACGAATTTAGTGTCTGGTAACATTAAATTCAGCTTATAGGTAAAATTACTCCAGACATTCAGACAGAATCGTCAACAACATACCAACTGTATATATCCAACTGGTTATTATGAACTTCAAAGGGCCTATTTTAGGGGCCTGTAATACTTATTTTGAAAGAGAGCTCCTTCAGAAACCACGAGAGTATTAAAAATTAGGTCCCGATTTATGTAAGTACAATTTCTTTTATAAATTTGTTTATTGCTGTACGTGTATTTGTAAGATTGCAAGCAAGTATTTATTTATGTATTTAACATTTTGTATCCATGTTTAAATGTAAACATCTACTTACGTATGCACGAATGTATCTATGTATGCAAAAATATGTGACTGTATGTAGGTGAAACCTGTATGCAGACTAGTTCAGTTGTGACCAGAAGGATAAACCAAAGTCAGCATGAACGGAAAGTATAATCTCATGCACATTCGTTTAGTGCTTACTGGCGACTCATCAGTAGGAGCCGGTATTACGCCCTTTAACCACTATATATTTGGTAGAAGAATGTGGAATAATAGGACGGTACAATCTCCTAGACGAATGTGTAAACCTGTAATAGTGAAGCTAACATAATCTGAAGTCAACGACAATGCGACTTCAATGCTAACTCACACTATATAATATATATACCGAGTCTGTAAAGGATACTAACACTATGGCTATTGTGTTAGTAACTGATACCTTTTTTGAAATCGATGAGTACCGATACTAACACTATGGTTTCCGAGTCGGTACATGATACCAACCTGATGGATATAAATTTATGCTAAAGTTCACCCAAATTGAGAATTACAACAATTTCCGAACACCTGTTACTCCAGTTAAACCATACACTCTGGCCTTCATCGATATCAGTTATCACATTTCGCGGTAAGCATGACATCATTCAATTCAATATATTACAGTTAAATACTGTTTGTTGCGAAGAACTAATATATATGCAAGTATGTATTAGGTTTTGCGAACCTAGTAACAAATTAGTTCAGTTGTGACCAGAAGGATAAACCAAAGGCAGCATGAACGAAAGTATAATCTCATGCACATTCGTTTCGTGCTTACTGGCGACTCATCAGTAGGAGCCGGTAATACGCCCTTTAACCACTATATATTTGGTAGAAGAATGTGGAATAATAGGACGTTACAATCTCCTAGACGAATGTGTAAACCTGTAATAGTGAAGCTAACATAATCTAAAGTCAACGACAATGCGACTTCAATGCTAACTCAAACTATATAATATATATACCGAGTCTGTAAAGGATACTAACACTATGGCTATGGTGTTAGTAACTGATACCTTTTTTGAAATCGATAAGTACCTTTGGTTTATCCTTCTGGCGCTATCAAATGAAAAATTTCATGCTGCATGCGCAAGGTACACTGCTCCAATTTATAACGATCACTAACCTGCTGCAACTGGAATGCCAATCAGATTGTAAACTGACGCTGCAATAAAGTTAGTGCGAATCCGACGGACAGTGGCCTTGGACAAATCTAGAGCAGCGACTAAATCCAGTAGATTGTTTCGGACAAGCACCACATCAGCCGCCTCAACTGCAACATCGGCACCTCGACCTATAGCAATACCAACGTCAGCCTGCACCAATGCAGGACTATCATTCACACCGTCACCAACCATTGCTACGTACTCACGGCGGAATTGACGACCACGGTGGTAGTTGAACAGAGCTTGTGTACGATTGCTGCTTGATGCGCAGGTAAATAGTCGGCGTACGCAGGAGGAAAAACGCAGCCAAAATGACTTCCCTATTGTACAAAAGCACGAAGAACCCACTCAATCAAACAAAGATGAAAGTACTTCAAGGCAAATATATATATATATATATATATATATATATATATATATATATATAGCCATTATAAGCTGAAAATGGTATAAATAGCAAATTTTATTCCTCAGGTAGATAGCCTGTATGCATATTTTGCTCTCGGCGAGGATTGAACCAAACGAAAATATTTTTCAGTCTGGCAACTCACTCACCGCATCATCAAAACCTCAAACCATATGAAATTTTCGCCATATAACAATTTATATTTTCTGTTGCCATATTTAACGTGGGGCTACTTGGCATCGCTATAGACATAAAGTTAAAACTTGCTACAACCGTTATTTAATTTTAGAACAGACATCATGCCAACTGGGGAAGTGATAATGAATATATATATATATATATATATATATATATATATATATATATATATATATATATATATATGGCCTGACAAACGGTCTACTCTAGTAAATTGTATCAATAATGTTACAATGAACCTTATCGAAATTATTTAGACAAGGCTATCTAATCTGAATTCAATACTCAACTACGTTGAAAATTGACAAACTAGACAAATAATTGTATTGCCTATATATGTATATGTGGCGGAAGCTACAAACAGTTTATGTTCGTGACTGCATAGAAATTGTGTAGCCGACATTTCCAGTCAAGTTCAATGTACGCGAGACTGCTAGAGGTGAGAGCCGCATATCTAAATTTGATTTCCATGTATATTCACTGCGGTTTGATCCTCGATAGTCAGTTTGCCGTCATACTCTGATGATGGTCATGGAAGGTCGAAACGCGTCAGTGCGTTGCGGCTGGCGGTAGTTTTGTTATGTTGTTCGACGACTGGTTAAATACAATGGGATTGGTGTTTACTTCAAGCTCGCAAACTTGATTTAAAGAATTTTTACCATCACCAGCGCAAACTATTATTGTTAAATAGACAAATAAGCGTTAAGTAGTTATCCGCGGAATGAAAGACAACGTTTAAGACAAAGAGTATAGGTTTCAATTATTGCATGAAACTATCGTCTTCAGATATAAATCGAAGCTGGTGTTGCCATTTGTCCACAATATTTTATTTAGTATATTGTCGCTGAGTTAAATGGTATATGCATTTAATAGCACACTATAATGCAAAAATAACGTTAAGGCTAATTTCACGTAATCAATATTGTCGCCTCTGATGAGTTAGTTGTCAAACTGATTAACCACTCATTTTTGCCCCCGATTGATATTATCATCAATTACACTTCCGTTCTGATTGTATTGTTTACAACGCGGACAACAATAAGTACATAGATTATGTAAATATGCCATTGTTTCTACTGTCGTTAGTCCGACGGAAGGTGGGTGTGATGTCGTAATGAGAAACTATTATCAAATTCGTGGTCTGTTGATTACCACAGCCTCCTGATAGAATATTTGAATGCTAAGATCAGATTATTACTATTCTATGTCGAGTGCTATTTAAATAGATAGTATATATCCGGTTTAGCTTAGTGTAGAGAACCGTGTGCTTTTTTTTAAAGAAAGTGATAATCTTTTGCTTACCAAAGAGATGGTGCTTATCCTGTTAGTTCCATTTACCATGACAGATCTCGACTAGTCCCGTAGTTTGAAAGCCTCATTTTGCTTGCAGTGTAAAGCTACTGTATAAACGTATACATTTGTGTAATTTATAGATAACTCTTGCACGTCGGACATGACTATGTGCACAAATATCCGAAATTGCAGGTAGATCAACCTTTAAATCAAGTGCCGTTGATTTAATGATTTAATGTCAAACAGAATTAAGTTAACAATAAAGATAGTCGCGCAGATACATTATATAACCACAAAATGCGTGTAGACGCATGTGTGCAATAAATAACATGTAGTACAATTAAAATGCGAAATAAAAAGGTGCAATAGTACAACATTAATGCACTAAAGATAATATTAATAGAACAAAAATAAAATTTAAATTTAATTCAAACGGTATGATGCGAAAACCGACATGGTAGAAGGTGCAAAAGTTATATTTCATTTGTTGCGGAGAGCTAATATATATGCGATTGCGTATTAGTTATTGCATGCCTAGTAGCACATTAGTTCAAATAGGATCAGAACGGTAGACTAAAGTCAGTAGGAACGAAAGGTATAATCTAATGTACGCATACGTTTCGTGCTTACTGGTGACTCATTCGTAGTACAGGCTCCAACTGATGAGTCGCCATTAAGCACGAAATGCTTGCATGCATGAGATTATACCATCGGTTCATGCTGCCTTTGGTTTAACCTTTTTGTCCTTTTTAAAATGATTTGTTACTAGTTAGTTAAATGAACAATGGTTGCGCGTGCGGTAGTAAAAATTACTTAAATCAAATTTGCGATCTTGACATAATCACCAGTCCCATTATATATAAACATTTGTAAGTATAAACTGAGAGTTGTATAATGTAGAAAATGCGATTCATCCAATAGATCGGTTATTTCCTTATTTGGAACTCATCACGTACTGTCCAGAATTTGCCACGGAAAGGCTCGTACTTGAGCATGTCTCCTTCTGAATCTGTTGCTCTAACCACTTAACTAATTTACTACTAGGTGCGCAGTGACAAATAAATAATTTATTATTTATATTAATTCTCTGCAACCAAACATATGCAGCTATCATTTTAAGTCTATTGGAGGAATTCCTCATCGTTCCGAATTCATTTTACTGATGATTAGTACCAATTCATTAGCAGTAACTCAGACGACTATCCACAGTTTGAAAAATATGTTTAATATTAAGTATTTTTAAACAACTGAGAAATATATCAACGCTAGTCATTTTGCACTTGTAAATCAGGTGTTGCGCATCTAGTAACAAAATAGCTCAAATATGACCAGAAGGATAAGCCAAAGGAAAAATGAACGGAACGTATAATCTAGTACCCATTCATTCCTTGCTTACTGGTAACTCATCAGTAGTAGCCAGTATTACGGCCATTGCCCACAATATATTCGGTGAGGAATGTGGGGAAATTTGGACAGTACAATCTCCTATACGATTGTGCAAACCTGCAGTAGTGAAGCTAATTTCATATGAAGTCTTCGACAATACGACTTTGAAGCCAACTCACTATAATTAATATATATAACAAGCCTGTAAAGGGTGCCGACACTATGGCTATTGTGTCAGTACCCAACGCCAACATTATGGCACCGAGAAGGTACATGGTACTAACACTATGGTTGTCGAGTTGGTACATGATACCAGCACATTTGATTTCAATGTATGCTATAGTAGACAGAAATTGAGAATTACAACTATTTCTGAACACTTGTTACCCCAACAAGTATTTCCCCTCTGGTCTTCATCGATAACAGCTATCGCATTTGGCGGTAATCATGACATCATTCAATTAAATCTATATCAGTTAGATATGTTATGTGGCGAACTTATATATATATATATATATATATATATATACAGTTGTGTATTAGGTGTTGCGTACCTAGTAACAAATAAGTTCAAATATGACCAGAAGAATAAACCGAAGACAGCATGAACGGAAGGTATAATCTCGTGTACATTGGTTTCACTGGCGATTTATCAGTATTAGTATTTTCTGTTAGAAACATCGTATATAAACATTAAAACAGCTACAGAGGTGATCTGACTCCCTCACAAACAGAACGAGAAAAAAATTTGAATTTAAAGTATGATGCAAGTCTAGTTGGATGTGTTGGATGTCTATTATTCAAATATGTTATTGAATAAATTTAAAATCTGCTTTCGGACAAGTAAACCGTCAAAGGAAATGGTAAGTTTAGAGTATAAACAACACAAAATGGAACATAATAGAATCAAAAGTTACTAGTTTTAATAGAAGACGAATTTTATATGATGGCAGTTAATTAATTCATTGTTCAAGACTGGGTAATTCCCCAGAAATTTCAGTTGAGGCAATCACATTAAGGTATCGAATACAAGAATATCTAAGTGGAGGTTGAAAGGGTTTTCACAGATATCTTTTCGCTAAAAACGTCAACGAGTTAATTTAATCTTAATTGTAGCTCCAACGATTTTACGGTGGCGATTCACTGCCACTTTGAGAACTTTATTACTCATAGCGCTAAATAATATCAAGAGACAAAAATAGCACAGATATGAAGTTGATAACATACGTGTAACTTTTATTTGAGTAGAAATTCTTTTACATTAACGCTTAAATAACTATGTTATCGATCAAATAATTATGCTTTCTTCTTATTTTATGAATTCGACGAAGGCAGACCTCCAGAACAGTGACAGATAATCATGTATGTCGAACGGCCACTTTTAGGGACATTTATTGGCTTTGGAATAGTTTTGGAATCAAAAAAAATTTTAACAGTGGGTGCTTATCATAAGTTTCTCTTTCACAACTTCAACCAGCGCGTCCAAGGTTAAATTAGTTGCCGTTTACATAGGATGACGAGTTAAAAAAAAATAAAAATGACTTTCCTAGAAAATGGCCTAATGTACGAAACCGAAGACCATTCTTAATTTAGCATTACGAATATCAATAAAATTTAAATACCTTTTTCTTGTGGTGCGACACAAGGTGCCTGCATCCATTGTCATTAAAATATTTTTAACGAATTGCACAATTCTAAAATGTTTTAAATTTAAATTGCCATTTCATTTAAATGATAAAGGTAGATCTCTTAAACATGAACTGACTTTGAACACAATGAATACATTGATTAGCGATTTAGAGAAACGCAAATATGAACTAATTAGAGAGAAAACTAAAATAAGATCTATGCTACTTTCGTTCTTGCACGCGGATGACTTTAAATTTATAGAGGATTTTACTGATGGCGCACGTAATAAGGAGATAAAAAAGGTTCACATCAGGCATGATAGAAAGTTAGGAAATTTGGGCATCTATAAACAGACCACAGTTAGGACGTGTCCTATTGTTACTAATCGAGTGGTAAACCTCTCTAAAATAAATCTTAATGAGAAACAGCTGGAAATGCTTAATCGTGGTCTGAATACAGCTATCCAAATTGAGAAATCACCAAAAAATGAGATAATTACTGAGGCTGTTAAAATAGCACAATTCCTCTCAGGCAAGGATAAAGTTAGGTTTGAGTTAGACGTAGCCGCAGCTGTGCTAACGTACACAGAGGAAAAATATAAACCAAATTTTGAAATAAAAAGTCTCAGGAAAGAGTTAATAGCAAACTGTGTGATATGTTTGAAAGCAGACAAAGGAGGAGCGACGGTTCTGATGAGTCAATCTGACTATAATGATAAAATGTATGAACAACTAGACAATATAGAGGTATACACTAAAATTAATAAAGATCCTACGGATAAGCTACAAGGAGAAGTTAAATTATTGGTCAATAATATGATTGCTGAAGGAGAATTAGATCAAGCCGCATGGTAACGCTCTCATACAAAGAGATACAGTCGCTCCTAGAGTGTACGGTTTAGTAAAGAGGCATAAACCAATTACACTGTGAGAATTATTGTTAATGTCCAACACTCCCCAAAATATAAAATATCTAAGTTTCTGTGTCATAGAATAAGGAGATTTTCGTATTTCTGAGACTATACATTGATGAATTCATGCCATTTGGTTGAGAATTTCGATTAATGTGATCTAAATGAAAACGATAGATTGGGGAGTTCAGATGTGGTGCCAATGTACACCAATATACCGGCATCCAAATCAATGGAATAATTTTAGTGTTTCCAGGTTGATCATTCGTTATTATTAGAAGGAAACAAATAAACGAAGAGATAGGTCATGGAGATGATAAACGTGTGTATGTCCTTCACTAATTTTAAATTGAGGAATAAATATAATAATTAGATTAGGGGTGTTCCAATGGGACAACCACTGATAAATCCAATAGATAATATTTTCACGCATTACAGGGAGAAAACCCTCTTAGATATAACGTCCCTAAATTCAAAATTGTATGTACGATTTCTGGATGATATATTAGTTATTTGGAATCACTTGGAGGACCAACTGAAAAATAAATCATAGCAAATCAGGTGAGCGAACTGAAATTTACGATTGAAAATTAATTATGTGACGAATTACCTTTTATGGGTGTAAAGTTAATTAAAAATGGTAAAAAATTAGAACGGGATATATGTAGGAGGGATATTTACTCAAGTATCCTTCATAATTTCAATTCAAATCGTCCATATAGAATGAAAATCTGTATCTTTGTGCATTATAAAATCTGTATATTAAAATCTTTGACAGTTATAATCTGAAGATTAACAAATTAAAAAAATAGAGAAATTGAATTATGTAGACTGCGAGAAATATTCAGTGCTAATAGGTATCCTCTAAAGTTAATTGAAGCAACTACGATGGGCATCATAAGTAAATTTAATCATGATTAGAAGTACGTGAAGTCAAATAAAACCAAATAGGATCAGAGGGTCATGGTAATACCTGACTTTAAACTAAGTAGGAAAATAAAAATGGTAGCATTGAAATACAATATACGTACTATTTTAAAATATACCCTAAACATAGGTACAAAACAACTCAACCAAAAGGAGAAAATTGAAACTTTAAACACATCAGGAATATGTGAAATTCCATGTTACGACTGTAACCTCATGTATGTTGTTGAAACCATGCGCTCATTATAGGTAAGAAGAGGGAAACATAAAACCGCTTACAAATATGGCCATGTTAATAGATCGGATATTGCACGTCATACAGCAGAGGCAGGATGCACGATTAATTTGGATGGTTACAGACGCGTATCAATTTGTCGTCGTAGTAGATCGACAAGATTTATTAAATAATCCATCGAAATTAAATTGAGAAATGATATAATGAATGAAACAACGGTAGAAAACTCACTAGGTCCGATTTGGTATACAGCGTTAAATAATAATAGGAAGCGAATGTTTCAGGAATCAGAATTAGAAACACGCTCAAGTAAAATAATAAGAACACTGGGTTGCTATTAACTTATAAAGAGAGGGGATTGTGGAACTCAATATCTAATTTATTTTCGAATTATCTTATAATTTCATCCTTGATTACTTGCTATCATATTTTATCTATAAAGGTTCTGTTAGTAGTATAGCGCATTTTAACAGACATTAACGTTTGTATGATGGGAAAAAAAGGCAACTCTCCTTTGCACTATTACTATTTTCATTATTTAGCAGGCAATATTCATATTTCTTTTATGACCCCCTTTTTATATTTATTTTAACTTTCTATCCTATAGAAAAACTTTATCCTCATCTAATTTAATTTTACTAACGCCTAGTTATTTATTATGAAAATATTGCGCCCGGGTATTCACAGTATCTTGCCCCCTCCTTACCGCGATACAACTCGTAATTACTTCATTTAGGATAGTAAGCGTAAACTAGGTCTTGAGTGAGCAAATAGGAATTGATATTTATCATATTAGTTTTACTTGAATGAGTGATAAACATGCCCTAATTACATGTAACAGATTATTTGTCAATCTTAAACGAACACCATCACACATACACACACACACACACGTGGCATACGATTATTAGTGGATCGTCAGAAGTAATTTCACTGGAGTGAGTGTACCCGTTCAGTAATTTATTACTCCTCAATCAAAAACAAACGAGAACGTATACACACAGGCATGGTGTACACTTATCTAGTGAGGCGTCAGTATTTTTTTATTAAATCACAGTAATTTAATTTCTATGAATATACACATGCAGCAATATACAAAAATAAGCTTTACATACGCTTACCTAGTGAAAAAGACCAAGATATGCTTAAGTATAAATGCGACACTTTAAACTAAATTTTCCAACTGAAATTTAGATTGTCAAATTGTTTGTGTGATGTGCTTTCCATTGAAAAGGACTTCGGCAAAAGGAAGTCGAAATATCTGGAATTATCAGGTAGACAGTGGATGCAACCAACTTGTAACTAATCTATTCCCTGTCGTGTAACGTCGGCTACATTCACAAGTATGATGCAATAAAATTGCTGCAAGTAAAATTCAATAAGACACAAATAACAGAAAACAAATCGTGTGTTGTATATTAAAAGACATACTGCATCTACGTTGCCGCCTTCTGTCAGATGTCACAGAATAGTCAATATCAGAGTGACTCGACTCAAACAGGATTTCAAATTCCTGATTTTCAGCGCCAGTGATTGTCGCCGCGTGACTTTTTGTCACCTGTGGGGAACCGTTCATGCCAGGTGTCAGTGCTAGTTGCCTCTTCTTCTTAGACAACTGTTTGTCTTGAATTTTCTTAATTTGAGATACCTTGTGCAAAGGTAGCACTTCACTGAAAACGTCGAAGATGCCAACCTGACAGTAGAATACATAGTTGTAAATATAAAGAATATTTCATAGGTAACATCAATCCGTAAGACAACTTTTCAACTAAACCTTCGAAAAATACCCACTTAAAACAGTTATACATTACCAGTCAGGTGATGATTGGTCTGATACCACTGTAGAAGAAATACATAAATTTGCACATGGTAAATTACTAGGTCGCTCAGCTAAGGAAATTACTAAGCATAAGACAAATTAACAAACGTCAGTCTGACCAATGCACGTAAATAAGTACATAGATCTGTACATGCTATCATAATAGAACATACAAGCATGTAACTGTACACATTTATCTTGTCTAATTGAAGAAAAAAATAGGAATTGCACTTGGTTTGATTATATTTTATTGTCAGTATAAACACAATATTGCACCAGGTAACCAAGGAAATTTATTCAATAGACCGGTTTCATTCTTATTACGATCTTAACAAGTACTGGGCTCCGATTCGAATCTTGTCTGCGGAAAATTCTGGACAATAATTGAAGAGTGAAAAATAAGGAAGAAACGGTCTAGAGCATGAATTTAATTTGTTCTCTGATGCAATGTTGAGATTATACTAACAACATATACCTAATACTTCAGTTCAGTACATATTATATATACATATATACATATATATATATATATATATATATATATATATATATATATCATAATAATTATCCATGTTGCAAAAATAAAAAATAACATTTATCAGATACAAGAACCGTTTCTTTTCTCATTCTCCATGATGATCATGGAAGGTCGAAACGATCAGTGCGTTGCGACTGGCGGTAGTTTTGTTATGTTGTTCGAGGAGTGGTAATCATCATCATCATCATGTCCAGCCATAAAAAGTCAAATGTGACTAATGTTTCACTGCCATATAATAAGGTGTACAAAATACAAATAACAGAAATGCTATTTTAGACGAATAATTAGTGAGATTTACTAGGGAAAGAGAAACAGAGAGAGAATGAATACCTAGTTATTAAGACTAAATTTATCAGGATAACTCACAGAAATGAGGCAAGCTAAACATCTCCATAATACCATTATGGCCAAGTTAACATTCGGGCAGAACCAACATCAAGCAATACGGCTTCTTGCGGATTTCTCCGTATCACGTAATAAACACACCAAACCGCACTGAATAACTTTTTCCTACTAAGAAAAGTTACGAAGATGATTCTACTAGACATCGGCAAACAAGATCCTTACTGGGCTCGATTTGATGCCATATCCTCAGGTTTCTAACCCAAGAACTGTGATGCTGCGAGGACTCCATCCCGGCAGACAGAGTGGGTCTATACTACCAATTTGGATGTAGAGTGACTAATTGTTTCTGCCAAAAATGTCAAAATCTGCCCTTGTTTCTTACGCCAATTTGGTGCTCGATGGAAGAACAGAGCTCTGTTAAGACAATCAGAATGAGGGCATACGCAAAGAACGTGACCGAGCCAACAGTTGATAGAGTCTTATTTGAATTTCTAACCACGAGCACTTATTGTCGGATAAAATACGTCTACGGATGTCAACGTTAGTCATTCGTTGTTGTGTAACTTATGCTATACTTCTCAAACAACGATGATCGAATGCCTGTAAGCGTCTCCGAAATCATCAACTCTAAGGCCAGTTCACGACGTATAGTAAGACTGCGCGTACAGATGCATTATGAAACGCGACTAAGGCAAAGTGAAATATTGGTTTTATAAATGACGATGGTTCGGAAAGCTACTCTAGCTTTCGCCATCCGTATTCTCACCTCGTCGGACATATTGCCTACGTTATTGATAGAGCTCCCAAGATATTTAAACTTGTCGACAATGTCTAGATCTTCATTCTGCAGTCGCAACGTTGGAGTGAGGGGTGGGTGATCCTGTAACAGTATCTTACATTCAGAGGGTGCAATGATGGTCGACTCATTCCAATCAAGTGGTACGGTTTCCTCAATCCATATCGTATGAAAAAGTTTGGTCAACTCCCATGAAATTATATGGCCACCATCCTTAAATAATCCTGAAAGCAAATCATCGGGGCCTGCGACCACGCCATCTGTAACTAATTGCTAAATGATCAATTTGGGTCCAACATTGTCCGGGTGCTGGAGGACGCCATCTAGTGCAACGTCTAACACTACATATGAAGTTTTTACTACTTAAACATAATCTATGTTCCGCGCAGCTATCTAAAAGCCATTCATCATTATCGTTGCGCGTTGAGCTTAAAGTGTATCTTCCACCTAAATGAAATTCGGCGTTACTTAAGCGCCAAACTTGAGCATTCATGTCACCTATAATCAGAAATATATCTGAACTTCGTGTCCTACATAGTAAGGAGCTTATTTCGGAGTAAAAAGCGTCCTTGCTTTCGTCTGTACTGCAATCTGTAGGAGCATATGCAGATACAACGAAGAGGCAACGATTATAACGGTTATTTGCTTTTATTTTAGTGGATGTATTTAAACATGCCGCACACAGTCGACTATTTAAAGGGATCCATTCAATCAAGCAAGCTTCAGCTCGTGTGCTAAGGACAATAACAACGCCCCATTTATCGGCTTCAGAGAACTCTGTGGAACCAGATGTTCGTAGCCAATAACGCGCAGATAGGGATGGTGCAACCAGTTCTGTAATGCACTTAGGATCCAGTATTCTGGTTTCAGATACGCAACACGTCGATTTCTAATTTATCAAATGTACGTGCAAAAGCTTCTCGTTAGTCAAGTTGTTTTAATTTTTGCAAATAAAATGCGCCTACGTTAAAACATAAGTATGTATTAGGTGTTGCGAACCTAGTAACAAATTAGTTCAGTTGTGACCAGAAGGATAAACCAAACGCAGCATGAAGGAAAAGTATAATCTCATGCACATTCGTTTCGTGCTTACTGGCGACTCATCAGTAGGAGCCGGTATTACGCTCTTTAACCACTATATATTTGGTAGAAGAATGTGGAATAATGGGACGTTACAATCTCCTAGACGAATATGTAAACCTGTAATAGTGAAGCTAACACCATAGAAATTCTACGACAATGCGACTTCAACGCTAACTCACACTATATAATATATATACCGAATCTGTAAAGGATACTAACACTATGGCCATTGTGTTAGTAACTGATACCTTTTTTGAAATCGATGAGTACCGGATACTAACACTATGGTTTCGAGTCAGTACATGATACCAACCTGATGGATATAAATTTATGCTAAAGTTCACCCAAATTGAGAATTACAGCAATTTCCGAACACCTGTTACTCCAGTTAAACCATACACTCTGGACTTCATCGATATTAGTTATCACATTTCGCGGTAAGCATGACATCATTCAATTCAATATATAACAGTTAAATACTGTTTTTTAGAAGAACTAATATATATGCAAGTATGTATTAGGTGTTGCGAACCTAGTAATAAATTAGTTCAGTTGTGACCAGAAGGATAAACCAAAGGCAGCATGAACGGAAAGTATAATCTCATGCACATTCGTTTCGTGCATGAGGTTATACTTTTCCCACATACTTCACTTAAATATATAATGGGTAAAGGGCGTAATACCGCCTCCTACTGATGAGTTGCCAGTAAGCACGAAACGAATGTACATGAGATTATACTTTTCCTTCATGCTGCCTTTGGTTTATCTTTCTGGTCACAACTGAACCAATTTGTTACTAGGTTCGCAACACCTAATACATACTTGCTTATATATTAGTTCTCCGCAACAGATAGTATGTTACGTTAAAACCTAACCTAGGTTTAATGAATGATCGTCTACTAGAATTATTTTCGATATTTGTCAACCTGATATTGGGCTCAGTGATATGATCTACAACAACCATGTTCATGGTATCTAAAAGGCGTGTTATTGTTAGATTGAGAAGAGGAAGGGGAAGGAAAGGAGGCAGAATCGGAGATAAAGTTGCCTGCAGTAGCCCGATTTTGCTTATCCACCCCGCACGGCTCAGTAGATAAGGCGACCCTTTTTATACTGCGCGACGGCCGATGCAGTATGTAATCATTGTAAGTTGTATGTTTCATGGTTATTTGTGGACTGTAAAAGAACACTAGGTCGCCCATTCCTAGTGATGGTTTGTATTCGGAGATTTCCTTCTCCTAGATAGTATGCCAACCAAGGCTGGTGAGCACTATCTGCCCTAACGCCAGTGGTCACAGTTTCCTTCCGCAGCCGAAACTTTCCCTTCACGTCCGGAACGCCTGCTCTCATTCCGTCTCTACACATTTAACAAAAAATGTTACTTTGCAGTTAGACACTTAATTTAAAGAATTGTTACCACCACCCGCGCAATCAATTATTGTTTAAACTATCTATCCAATTTAAGGAGGATGCTGTCTTCCGCATAGCACAGAATAAAGCCGAAGCGACATTAACGCGCACGTTTAACTCAGCTAAACTACGAGTTTTATTTAAGGTAATACACTGGTCTTTACCAGCGATCAAAAAGAAACAGACGTTAATATGGACCTGAAAACATATTTACCATTATATATGCGCAAGTTGTCAATCATCTTACGCAGGCCGATCGACTAGGTGGTTAATTACTGTAGCGAAGGAGCATTTTAACTTAAATGCATGTATCCAATCAAATGGCGAATACACGTTTGCAGTTACACAAACCATTAAAACCTTGCACATATATTCATCATGCGCGACGTTTAATATAATTACTAAATGCACTTATTATAATCAAGGTTGCGGTCTTGATATAAACACCTGACCCATTAATTACTTACATATGTCAGTATAAGCTAAGAATTGTATAGTGTAGAAAAGGCAATTCATCCAGGAGACCGGTTTCGTCATTATTGGGAACTCATCATGTACTGACCAGAATTTGCCGCGGGCAGGTCTCGAACCTGGGCACGTCTGCTTCGGAATCTGGTGCTCTAACCAGACGTGCCCAGGTTCGAGCCCTGTCCGCGGCAAATTCTGGCCAGTACATGATGAGTTCCCAATAAGGACGAAACTGGTCTACGAGATGAATTGCCTTTTCTACACTTTATAATTCGTAGTTTATACTGATATATGTAAGCAATTAATGGGTCAGGTGTTTATATCAAGACCACAACCTTGATTATTATAATTGTTATCACCACCCGCGCAACCAATGTTCGTTTAATTACACTAAATGCACTAACAGAAATTTGTTACCATATATGAAGCTCCGTGGATTATCAAACGACAGCCTGATTTATGCAGGCAGAAAAAGCACGTTCGGGAATTGAGCCTGTACTAGAAGTGACGCATGTAATTTATTAGTTTTTAATTTAATTCACATTTCCTCTGTAAGATTAAAGTTTCTGTTTCTTTTTGCCTTTCAATATATGTTTATATGTCCATTTTTAGATACTTAACAAAAAATGAGAAAGACAGGGTTCTTTTGTCTGACGAATTTAGCTTTAGTTTTGTACATGGAAAGGGTAATTATATATATATATATATATATATATATATATAAAATTATTATTTATGTATACATTAAAATGAGCTCGAAAAAGAACTATTGATATGATTAGAACGTATAGAATTATCAAATTTTCCTTTTTCATTAATTTCTTTAACAAAAGTAAAAAGTTAAGAACATATGCGATAAGTAATATATTACGCTAACCATGTGAAACGACCTCAGATTGACTAAAAACAAAATTTTAAAAATATCAAGGAAGTAAAAATGATAGCACTCGTAGGTCGGTAAAATCTTGAATACTGTACATTTTCAGCTGCTCCGATTATTGGCCTTGATTGATGGGTTCTCGCTTGTCCCTTCATTTTGAAGCCCTCCATCAGCTGCTTGTCTGAAAATGACGTTGGAACAAGATTTTCCACTCTTTTTGGTCCAGTGTCATTTTCAGACAAGCGGCTGATGGAAGGCTTCAAAACGAAGGGACGAGTGAAAACCCATCAGTCAAAACCAATAATCGATGCACTTGTAGATGTACAGGATTCAAAATTTTACCGATTTACGAGTGCTATCAATTGTCCCGCACAAGAAAAATGCGGTCAAATTCACAACAAGAAGGACAGCACTGCGCATTTCAACTCGACATTTAGGTGAAAATGAATTTAACTTTACAATTACCTCTTTAGCCACCGCCTCGGCCGTACGCGGATTATCACCGGTCATAAGTCCCAATCTAATGCCCATCTGACGTAACGCTTCTACTGCAAGTGCCGCCTCCGGCTTCACAGGATCTGAGATAATCAGGAGAGCGGCTAAACGCCCTTCTATACCGACATACACTACCGAGTTTCCACGTGTCTCTTGCATTTGAATCAAGTCATCCAGATTGCTTGACGAAGAATTCTCTTCCTTTGATTCATCACGATCTAGATAATTTTGATGAAATAACGAATTATAATAAAATTTAATTGCAATCTACATTTCATGAAATCGATAAATTCATGGAATTTCTGGGAGAATACACATTGCTTGGTAACTAGCTATATATTCAACGTATTCAGCATCGACTAGCCCACAATCTGAACATCCAACTCTTGTTTCACAGATCACGTTTTCTCTAACAATAAGACAAGTGCGTATTAAAAGCAGACCTTTAAAAAATATCCAATACTTATTATTTTGTGCCCAGTTTATTATAAATAGATAAAGACACGCAATACCTTGGCTCGAGGGCCTGCTGATTCAGAATAAATATTTGCAGCTTCGGTTTGGGTCATTTGGCTAGCCATCTCTCTCGCATAATGTAGAATTCATCCCGATCTAGGTCTTTCGGGCAGTGGGCTCAAAAAGAACCGATGATAAGTGATCAAACACGTGAATAAAATTGTCCAGCGACCAACTTTCTGATTTACCTTTTCTGTCATTTCAGATATTCACCAGTTGTCATGGTAGTCTGGTGAGCGGGATACGTAAGCGGCCCTCTTAATCAGTGTCCAAACCAACGAAATTAGCGTTGCATAGCTAGATGCAACGGCTAAAATAAATTAATTCATTGCAAGCAATGAGACAAACAAGTTATGGATACTCTAGCCTTTGATGCCATATTGTGGTTCTGAAGATGCCTTCTTGACATGTGGTACTAATGCTCTGTTCTGCGGAGACATTGATTAGTGGCCTTACTCGAAAAGCAAAATTGTGCTGATCGCAACGGCCGCAGTATCCTCGGTACATGTTCAATGGTGAATCGGCCTATCCTGTACTTCAAACTCTGCAAAAGCACCATGTACTTGGTTGCATCCAATACCTAGTGGCCGCAATAGTGCTTTGAGATCGGTAAATACCTACCAATGGCAAATATTTAAATTTTAGTAGGACCAAATTTAATGCTAGAAATTCCTATTCGTTAATGGTATATTATTATTACGTTTTCATGAGATTGAGATTTAAATTTTGTTTTAAGCGTCCGTCAGCATGTAATTCTGCTCCTATACCTGCGCCTGAGACATCTGTCACCAATGGCATGCGTCCTACTGGGAAAGAAAAAGTAACGGCAGTCATACATTTTTTCCTACAATGGACGAATACAACATGGGCCTCCTTCGTCCATCAAAACGGTAATTTATCGCTAGTTAATTTAGACAATGGTTGTTGAGTGACTGCCATTTCGGCGAGGGATGGTGTGCGCAAATTCATCATGCCATTAAATCAGCAAAAATGCTTTTGTGGTGGGTACCGGATAATCTTTGATAGACTTTGCGTTCGAATCGAAAGGCAGGCATCAATCTGCGGAAACAAAGTGGCCCGGGAACAGTACTGGCCAACCTAACAGTAACATTTCAAAATTAAAATCTAATCGCCGTTCTACGGCACTGAACAGAATCATCGGCCGTTGAACACTCAATTGTTCTTCGATGGTTGGCCGAATAATGACATCATCAACGTACGCTATTGTACAGGTTTGAGAGTTTACGAAGCAGTCTTTCATTCTTTGCAATACCTTAAGTGTGTTCTACAGACAAAATGGAGACAAAGTAAGTTGTAAATGACCTTGGGGTAATTTCACAGCCAGGTTTCAGCAGTTGTTAGGTATGGACGACGATTTAACAAAAGCGCTGCTTTAGGTCAAACTAAGAAAACCACTTGCCAACCGCTAAATTCAGGATTAGATCGCACAGGGCAAGAAAGGGAAACGACTCAGGTATATTGACCATAATTCAGTAGTAGGTCGGAGCGAACCATTCTTCTTTATAACGTAAACCCCAGGAGCTCGAAACATAGATGAGGTTGACTCAAGAACGTTGGCATCTATCAACACTTGTAATGGTTAAGAAGCCACCGCGAGGTTTCGTTGGAGCGCCATAAAGACTTGGTGGCTCTTTAAATCCATTTAACTGAAGCCATAGCTTAAAGCACATATGGTACAATCACGGGTCAGGAATACAGTATCGTGCTGGATTAGAAATTCTTCCCACCACAATGGCTGCAGACTTACCTCACACTACACCGGAGTGCTGAAAATGGATTTAACAATAATTGAATACGCGGGTGGTGGTAACAATTCTTTAAATCAAGTTTGCGTGCTTGAAGTAAACACCAATCCCATTGTATTTAACCAGTCGTCGAACAACATAACAAAACTACCGCCAGCCGCAACGCACTGACGCGTTTCGACCTTCCATGATCATCATCAGAGTACGACGGCAAACTGACTATCGAGGATCAAACCGCATTGAATATATATGGAAATCAAATTTAGATATGCGGCTCTCACCTCTAGCAGTCTCGCATACATTGAACTTGACTGGAAATGTCGGCTGCACAATTTCTATGCAGTCACGAACATTAACTGTTTGCAGCTTTCGCCACATATACATATATAGGCAATACAATTTAAACAATAATTGATTGCGCGGGTGGTGGTAACAATTCTGTAAATCAAGTTTGCGTGCTTGAAGTAAACACCAATCCCATTGTATTTAACCAGTCGTCGAACAACATAACAAAACTACCGCCAGCTGCAACGCACTGACGCGTTTCGACCTTCCATGATCATCATCAGAGTACGACGGCAAACTGACTATCGAGGATCAAACCGCATTGAATATATATGGAAATCAAATTTAGATATGCGGCTCTCACCTCTAGCAGTCTTGCATACATTGAACTTGACTGGAAATGTCGGCTGCACAATTTCTATGCAGTCACGAACATTAACTGTTTGCAGCTTTCGCCACATATACATATATAGGCAATACAATTTAAACAATAATTGATTGCGCGGGTGGTGGTAACAATTCTGTAAATCAAGTTTGCGTGCTTGAAGTAAACACCAATCCCATTGTATTTAACCAGTCATCGAACAACATAACAAAACTACCGCCAGCTGCAACGCACTGACGCGTTTCGACCTTCCATGATCATCATCAGAGTACGACGGCAAACTGACTATCGAGGATCAAACCGCATTGAATATATATGGAAATCAAATTTACTCTGCAAAATTTCCTTATTAAGCATATTTATGCATAGGAGTTTACTTACTTTACTTTACTGCGGCTGACTCCTTTTGGAGGATAAGCCGGCTCCAGTGACATTTCATGGAGTTTCTTGGGAATTTGGTACAAGTGGTGTCCCCTCACCACTCGGCTTTTTGATCGAGGACGCACCTCTAGCCTTTGCACATCCAAGCGCAGTCTGCAAGGCAGCAATAAGTTGCATGGTTGCCGGTGGCTGTTGAGAGCTCATTCGCCATTCGGAAGTACGGGGTACTGTCCAGGAGTCCATGTAATCCTGTGGTTGTTGAACCCTTTTGTGGCGGGGAACACACGCCGAGTCATGGTGCCGTCGTCGGGCTCATGTGGTATTTTATAGGAGATCCGATTGCCGGTCGGAAATCCACTACGCCCTGGTGACACCACCGCCATAGCCCCGTTAGCCCATGTACGATCGGCCATCGAAACATGGAGTTTGCTCATAAAAGGCGCGCCCGTAAGTTAAACAAATTTACACAGCAATTATGTATTCATTATAAATTCCTGAGACTCGGCTGCTGTATCTAGCATGCTACTGATGCTTATCCGCTTTAAGGCTTGCTTTTCTGCGCAGTAGATCTCTGTTATTCGAATCAGCTCTAAATAGAGCCATTGGCGTGTTTTCAACTTAAAGATTTGGCCCTTCAAAAGTCTTCACATTTAATGAGTAAATTTCCTGTTTATTTTGCCTCTCAAAATTGAGTTTAAAATTTTACGTCTTAGGTGGCACACAAGAATCAACAAAGGCTGCTAGAAATCTACTGTACATACCTTGTGGCACGTTCTACTCCAGCACAAATGAGGTAGCGTCGCCAGTCACCTTGCTCTCACATAACTTAGGAGATCGTGCAAGTGAGCACATGAGCAACTCCAATATACTAGATTATCAGATTGCAAGATATTATTTTATTTTATTTTAACTGACCAATGAACCTGGCAAATATATAGCTGTAATCATTTCATCGATCGGCTGTCAATTATACGTAGCACTCAAGAATATACACGAACAATTTAACATATACATATCTTCTATTTGCTTTACTTGCCGAAAGTTACAATTTTATCATGAAAATCCTCGATAGAAGGAGAGTCGAAATTTTAAGAAAAATTAAAATGAATGGGTAAAAAGTGAGATGATGGAAAAGCCATTTTCAGAGAGAATTAAAGAAAACACGGAAAGATGAGGAAAGAAGACGACGAATTTCAAAGGAAGAAACAAGTAAAATGCAACAACAATCAGATGAGGAAAGGATTATTACAGAACTCAGAGTAAAGACCAATGGAAAACGATGATTTTGAAAAGAAGTATTATAAAATAACTGTGGTGAAATTAAAGGTAAGTAATGCCATGTTAAAAATCAAAGCGTGAATCACTGAAGGAAAACGGCTGTTAGGAACAAACAGAAAATGTGAGATGATAAAATCGAAAGGGCATTATTTATAAATGAACGAAAAATAGAGACGGCAGGGTGTACCAAATTCAACGAGAATATCATTGTCACAGATAACAAAAGAAATGCATTTAATAACCACATAGCCCATAGAGAAAAGATAATAATAAAGACAAAAGCTATATATAACTGTAACTATATAAATATAGTTACAGGTAAATAATTCATGCAGAGAAGATCTGCGAATCATAGACCTCTGTGTAACACAATCCGGACCAGGTTAAATTAAGTCGAAGCGACATCGCCAATACAACTTCCTTGCGGGTTCTACTGCATGGCCTCATGACCAAGACCATATCTCGCAGCTAACTCCGCCCAGCTATGAAAAGCAAGTTAGGAAGATGGTTCTACTAAGAATATGCAGAAAGGTTTCGAACCAATGACTATGACGCGCACATGGACTCCACCCTGGTAGAAGAACGGGGCCTATACTACTCATATGGATTATGGTTGACTTAAACTATTTTTTCATGTCAAAATCTGTCAACCTTAATTCTTACGCCACTCTAGTGCTAATTGAGAAAATAATTTTCTACTGAGCAACAGAGTTGGCGGCATACGCAAAACATGACCGAGCCAGAGCAATTGATGAGGACTTAATTGTATGCCTAACAAGAATCAATGTTGGCTAAACCAAAAATACGTCAACGTATGTCAACATATCTTATTAGTTTTGGTAACCTATATGCGCTACGCTTCTTCAAAAACGGCAGTCGAACGCCTGTAAGCATACAAGATCTTGGATTCCAAAAGACAACGTTTCACTAGCGTATAATAAAAATTGCACGAACAAAAGCAGTGGACACGCAACAATTAAGGCAGATGGGAGTACTCTCATTCTTTTAAAAAGGGTGAACGTTGGAGAAGGTTACTATAGCTTTTTCCATTCTCATATTCATCTCATTACTCATATTACCTGAGTTATTGATACAGTAACCAAGATATGTAACCAAACCACAGTATTGAGGTGAGTGATGCGTGATCCTGTAATAGTATCTAACGTTTAGAGTGTACAGCTAAACTTGTTAAGGCAGCCTGGCTAGTATCTCAGTTGCTAAATAATAATAATAATAATACAATATCATCTGAATCAGTTACCGACGGGAAAAGTTAGTCACCTGAATCTTGGGAGTATGGAGGAGCAAATTTTACAATGGCATCTATTTCAACATGAAAAAAATGTGGAATGTGGAAATTTACAAAACTATATAGGCAGGCAGAGCCAAAATGGGTGATTTTCTCAAATCTACCTTATAGGTGTAGACCTTACTGAAACACACTGCGTAATGCACCTATGCTACTGATTTTATTCAGGAAAATAGCTGTGGAATAAACGAGAAAGCAAAGCAATACGATGAATAGTGTAGCAAGTTATGAAAAATCCAATAAAACGAAGATACCGCAGTGTTAAACGGTGTGTAAACATTGATTTCATTAAGTTATGTCTATCAAGAAAATATTGGTTTTCAATAGAGAAAACAACATCTACTGCCAGAAGAGGTGTGTAGGTGTCAATTGTTTCCGTGAAAATTCCTATTCAACATACAACGATGCTACCAACTAATGTCTTTAGCAAAATTGGTCCGTTTTAAATGACATCTAAGTAACTTATGTTTCCAGTCAATAATTATGACGAGCATAGAAAAAAGAATATTTTTGTAAAACGAAAGAATTTGTACAAACAGACGACGGGGAAATTTTGCAAATTACTTCTGTTCATAATTAGCCTTTTTGAATTGATTTTAGCTTTTTAAATCAATACATAATGCAGAATTTTATGATCGGAACCTGCAGCAGACCAACCAAATTTATTCATATGTGATAGGAAAATAATCAATTTTTTTTATAAATGCATTATTAATATTGTGAATGAATCAGGAGGGTCTTCTGTGGGACTATGTACGGTTGTGCAACCGATGTCCACATAAACTATACTAACTATGATTCTCTTAAAGTAGCCAAATGCCTCGTCATGACCCGAATGAATGGATTAACGAGATTCCCACTACCACTATCTATCAACAAACGAAACCACAGCAAAGGAAATGGGCTTGGCAAAACAGAAGAGAAAGAAGACCCAGTTGAGTTGACTCGATCACGATGTTGTGAAGAAACATGAAGGAAGTAGCATAAGTTGACGGCCACCAGTGAAATACAACTATTTTCATATATTTTACTTATTCAGTACAACAGGAAAATAATAAATAGTTTGGGTATTAATTCCAGTCGAGTCGAGTGCCGTGAGTTCTTGTCTAGCCTCTAGGTCATTCGGACTACCTCTGGTGATCCGGTTGGTGGCCTGTGACGCACACTAAAGATATTATCAGACGTGTAATTAGACTGGGGCGGTAAATCTGTCAAAGGACAACGCAGGTGTCCCAAGGTGAGCTCAACCGGGACAGAAACCTGGCGTAGAGTAGAAGGGAAAGAGCTCACATGATTCTGATTTTCAGTACGAATACAGACCGCGAAAGCGTGCCCTGTCGATCCTTTTTATTTTCATATACAAGAGAATGTTAGGACAGAGAATCGCATGGTTGCTTCCTTAAAAATTAATCAAACACAATGTTTTACAAGAGATCCTTGATGGCGAGAGTATAACTGACGCATATGCCAAGGATTCAAACTTTAAATGCATAAAACTTACCTTTGTCAGTCTTATTTTGATTTCTTTGACGTACGCCTATGGGAGACTTCAGAGAATCTATCGAAGTACACAGACCCAACTTTGGCAGTTTTACATTGTTTTGTGTTATCCAATATCGGTTTCCAATCACTACAGAATAGGTTCCATTCTTACGTGGATCTAGCGGAATACAATAAAAAATAAACAAATAAAGAGATATTATTTAAATAAAGGTTTCGAGTATGAGATAAACACCAATCCTATTTTATATAAATATGCTAGCATAAACTAAGCATAGCAAGATAAAAAGGCATTTCATCCAGCAGACCGGATTCATTCTTATTTGGAACTCGAGCAATATTCAGAAATTCCCGCGGGCAAGCCGGAGTATTAGAAATTGTTCACTGCGTCACCATACCACTCACCACAAACAATTTTAAGTTATACACTATATATATAATAAAAGTTTTCCGTCTTTATTCAGGTGGAGTTTATGTGACAACTCACGACCTATAGTTAACACTAGCCATCCGTGATCTGTCAGTATAGAACAAGCATCACACCACTCTGAAGACATACAAATAAACAAGCATTGATTGGGTGGGTGTTGATAAGAATTATTTAAATAAAGGTTGCGAGCTTAAGATACACACCAATCCTATTATAAATATATGTCAGTATGAATTAAGCATTGCACAAGGCAGCGAAGACAATTCATCAGGTAGACTGTTTTCGTCATTATTGTAAACGCGTCAAGTACTTTATAGAATTTTGCCACGGACGGCGCTAGAAGCTGGGCACATTTTTTGAGTCTTGGACACTATCCACCGAGTCACCATGCACATACTACGCACAATTTTGAGTTACATGCTAATTTACGTTTTTGGCTAGCCCCTTCATCAGCTGGAGCATATGCGTTATTACTCTAGGCTTAGAGTTCAAATTGGCAACCCCCGATCTGTCATTGGACAACAAACACCAATCCACATTGGGGATTGGTGTTGAGTTGAAGATTTAAAAAATCAAGCAAGCAATGTTTTCGTAGGTGGTTATAAAAATGATTAAAATCAAGGTTGCGAGATTCATATAAACACCGATCCCATTATAGATAGATTAAGCAGTTTAAACTAAGCACCGTACAAAGGTAGCAAGAAAATTTCTTCCAGTAGACCGGTTTCGTCCTTAATGGAAATTTTCCAAGTACTGTCCAGAATTTCCCACGAGCGTGGCTCAAACCGGGGCATATTTGCTTCGGAGTATGAAACTCAAATCACTATGCCACACCTGCCGCACATTCAATTTTATGTGATATAAAAATAATATGCTTTGGTTAGTCTTCTCTTCAGATGAAACCTACTTGGAATCTCTAAACACCTACAATCTGTCATTATAAAGCAGAAATCGTGCCACTTTGTGAGGTTATATTGAATATAGAATTCAAAACAATAAAAGTAATCGGAAAATGGTATTATTCTTTAATTCGCAAATGTTTAACACACAAAATTAATTTTACCGTTGTAGGTTTAACAATCCGTTCTGTATTTGTGATGGTGTTACCAAAAATAAGACTTCGAAAAAAGAAGTAATGCACAAAAAGCTATCAGCTATATCATTTGCCACAAGAAAGATAAATACGTGCGCAATAACTAGATTAGTTTAACGTG
>JAQBSW010008368.1:0-34680 GCA_029291075.1 Eudiplozoon nipponicum | reverse complement strand
TGAAGTTCGTTTAACTTAATGGATTCTCGGAAACAGCAGACTTTGTGTTACGCTTTGAATGACGTCTACTAAAATCAGTGCCAGAAACTTTAATCAACGCTTCCTTCTTTTTGAATCTGCATGTGCCCCCATCGATTGCAGTACGGACGACAGCAAGGACGCTTTCTACTCCGACCTAAGTTCCTCGCTGTGTCAAGCAAGAAGTTCAAATATGTTATTGATTATGGGTGACATGAATGCACAAGTTGGGCGCTTAAGTGATACAGACTTTCATCTAGATTGCAGACACACCTTAAGACCAATGCGCATTGAACAACTGTTGGATGAATGCGTGGATTAGTAGCAAAGACATCAGACGCAGTGTAAAAGGTTGCGCCATATGGCGCCCTCCACTTCCAGGATAACTGGGCACAATGAGGTCATGTAGAAATCATTATACTTGACGTGGTTGTTCATTTTGGATCACTTATGTCGACTTGGACAATGTACTTATCTGTTGGGATCTTGCAATTATATTTTCCGTAAATCTAAATGGGAATAAATCTCAAAAATATGTAAGCCAACTTGAACCGCCGTCTTTACGAAATATATCTAGGAATCGGCTCTAAAATCCATGTTATCTGGTTTTGCTATGGATGAGGATAAGACCCGCTATGTATATTACACGAACCTTTGTAGGCTGCAGCATAAGCTCATGTACAATCAGTTGCTGGTTATTCGAAGATTTTGTAGAGATGTGAAGGTCTCCTGCTAGCGCGACCTATACAAATATTGATTGTGTTATAAGACGCCAACTGAAGCACAGTCTTACCTTCGTTCTTGAATCCTTTGGACCAGACAGGCTGAATGGTTGCTCGAATAGTTCGCTTCAGGTAGCAGCCGATGTTTCTCTCAAATTTATGGCGCAAAATGTCCGAGAAGATTAGAAGCTACCCAAACAAAAAAATGATTGCAACCGTAATATGACAGGTGGGCTGAACACATTAAATATCAATTTTCTTTCGCACCTGCATCAGTCCTGATCATCATTTATACGCCTGTATCGACAGTGTGGAACGCTAATCTCGAGCAACCATCGAAGTTATAAATAGGTTATACCACCTTGTCTCTTAAACTGCACAAGTCTGCAGGCCCAAATGGTTTGCTACCAGCATAATTTGTAACATGTGCAATGTGAAGACCGTATTGGTTGCTACGAATAAGTCGACCGTCATCCGTATCTTTAAAACTTGTAATCGACGTTCTTGCGATAGCCATCGTGGTATACTTCTAAATCCTGCGTATCTAAGTTATTTCGTTCCATTATCTTACGCTGTCTGAACACTTCTCGTGAATCGCCTACAAGAGAAGAACAAGGTGTATTCAGGCCAGGACAAGGTTTTTTAGAAAACATTTCTACCCTAAGGTAAATACATGAAGATCGATATTCATATCGCCGTCCCACAGTAGCCATATTTCTAGAGTTACGAGGCACATATGACTCAGTGGATCGCATTTTTCTATTCCATATTTTGTTGAAACGTGATGTGCGCCGATATTGTATTGGTATTCGAAAAACGAGATTCGGTTCAGGTCTCATTATTAATATTGTCATTTTTCATTTCTCCTTCCAATTTGAAATTCACACCTTCTAAGGGTGGGTTAATTTTAAATGACCTCCATTACGCAACTCAACTGCACGGCTTCAAGGCGGGGATGTAGACGTAGTTGACAATTTCAAATATCAGCGTGAGTGGCTTGGTGAATTTGAGAATCGCGAAGTTCTGGGTAGATTTCTCTATCCATCGCCATCTAAGGAGAAACACGGTTATCTCACTCTACTTTAAAGGTCTTGTGTGCTATGCATCTTTACGTTCGGTTTTGTTTTAATCTAGTGAAACTTGGTTTGTTAGGTTAGTAGTCTTTAGGCACTTAGGGGTATTTGAACATCGTAATTTTTTAAGCAGCTCATGTATGTTCTCTACAACGAATAAGCAACACTGACATCCAATTAGCATAATTTTGGAGTAGCCACCAAGTGCTCATCTGTAGACAAACAGATAGGGCTCAATCAAATGTGCTGGAATGGCCACGTTTCATGCGTGCTTTCCATTCGATTGCCCAAAAAGAGCATTATTCTCTTAGGCGGTGCCAAATTTGGCGAAAGAACTAACGTGAGCAGACGTTCTGCGAAACAGAAACAGCTAAACTCTACTAAAATTAAATTCGGTACTACAGGATCCTCTCGTTTGCCAGGATTTGGTCCAGGTATTAATCAAATTTTTTGGTGAAAACTGCGCGGTATGGCGTCGAGTCGAGATCAGTGCCGATCTTGTTGCAGATTTCTAATATAGAACCATCTGAACGTTCCTTTCTTAATGAGGCAGAGTTGCCTGCGATATTCTGTCGTTTTTACGACGCGACACAGTGAAAACCGTAAGGAAGTTGAACTGCCGATGTCGCCTTACCTTAATGCTGACCTGGGCATCGGCGTGTGTGCCGTGAAAGCCATCCAATTTTCGCAATCATAATTAGATGCGCGCCTTCCTCAATCACTCTCTGTTAACAATTTTGTTGGTTGATTTAAGTTGTTCCTTTTCTTCTTTTCTCCCTTTCTAAAGTTATGTTAATTATTAGTGGTCTTCATTTATTTTTTTATTTAATTTATTTCGTTTAATAATAAAGAAGTCTGGTTCTGCAAATCTTGAAGCTCCTACTGAAGTTGATGATGAGGTTTTGGATAAACGAGATATTGTGGAAAAGTCTGCGGAAAACGCTGATGTACAGGAAAGTTCAGCTAATCGGCAGTACGCAACGCCGACTGCAACGGATGCGTGTCAAGAGGCTGCGATTCAGGCAGACAATGCAGCCAGATCAAGGCTAACCTCAACAGCTGGAATGCTTTCAGTCAGCGAGGATAAACACAGGCGTCCGGACCATTTCACATCTAATTCCGAGAGGATTGATGATGCTTACAACACCGGCCACAGCATATTTTACACAACGGATGCTGTGCGCGCCAATTTGTCTCCAACTGATGTCTGCTTAGGTGGGCATTCTGGTCAAGATGAGGTAAGAACCTTCATACAAGACGGTGACGTTAAACTGAGAAAACAGACAACCGTACGCGACACTTATAGGTAAGATGCATTGATTTTGTGCACAAGTTAGATTGTATCCAATAACATTATTAAAAAAAGAAGCATTTATGACGGAATAAGTTCTCATTAAAAACACGGAAATGTTATTCTAACGTGGACTAAAATGTGTTAAGAAATGCTCCTCTCACTACATAATAATAATTAAAGTAATATTTTAAACGAATATAATTAGACTTACTAAGCTTTGTTTTACTGACGATTTTTCTGTCAGCAATCGAAAACATAATTTTTAAACTAAATAAATTTATTCATTTATTATATATAATATATATATATATATATATATATATATATATATATATATATATATATATATATATATATACTATATATAAAGCTTTAATGCTATAAAACCTACACTTGTCTTACATTGCGATGTAGGTATGATAACTTTTCAGGTTAAATCCAGTGTCTTTGGTTATAATTCGTATTTGAATCGTGTTCAAGAAGTAAACGTGGACTTATTGTGATTTCTGTAGACTGTTTAGTGAATTTTCCATCGCTGTTATTATCAGTGGTGGTAGTACTAGTCGTATTAGCATTAGAAGTATTAGCACAAATAGTCATATGTGCAAAGGTTTGAGAATAACTGCTCTTAATATCTGCTTCTGTCGTATTTGAAGCAACATTAGTATTAAAATTAGTCTTTGCAGTAGTGGAATTAGTGGTAGGTGTTCTCTTATGATTATTCCTATTATTATTTGTAATGGAAATAATAGTAATATACGTATTGCAATTATAGCAATACTAGTGGAAGTAGTAGTGGTATAAAATTTAATACAAAAATTAGTAGTGGTAGAAGTATTTGCAATGTTATTAGTAGTAGTAGTGTTGGCTGATTTTGGTGTTGTGTTTGTATTATTAATAGAAGTAGTGGTAGCTCTAGGTATAAAAAAGTATTGTTAGTATTTGAAGTACTAACAATATTTGTGGTAGCATTAGTGGTTGTTATCGGTGGTTTTGTTGAGTTAGCTGCTATTTTCCTGTTACTTTTTTATGCTTTAGACATTCTCTGTTGAGTACACTTATGTGGCGTTCAGATGACTGCTAGTTTTAGTCCGTTTCGAATTATTGAAATACAGAGACATATCTGCCTAGCTGCTTCTTGGTGTGGATTGTAACACCTTTGCTCGTTTTAACATCTTAGTAGTTGTATCAATAGTTTAGTAGATTTTCATGAAGCGATGAACATTAAAAGCCGTTTCAAAAATTTATGTGCGGCGAAACGAGGTTACCGGTTATTCGCCTTAAAGGTTTTGCTTGCAGAACGTCTGTACGTGCAGCGATAACGTCTACTGATGAAATTTTGGCCTTCAAAATTTACACTATTCGTTTTTTCCAGACATTTGATCATCGCTGTTTGGCAAGCCTAACCCATGCAGGTCAGTAGCGACCAATAAGTAACGCTCAAGTCCTTCGACAAATCCGAGAAGCCGTCATCGGAATTGGCTCGGTAGCGCTTGTTGTCAGATTCCCCGTTAAAGCACCTTTTTCGCATTCTTTTCTCAAGGTCGCAGCGTGTCGTGATCAGAGGCGTTTTTATTGCAGACTTTCAATAAAGTCTTCTTCTTCTTCTTCATAGGTGGTTTATTTGGAGAACCGGAACATTGCACAATGTTATCCTGTTATTAAACAATTCAGCGATGATTTTAAAGAGGTTTTATATCCTATGCCAATTTGCCTTTTAGTTAAACTGATCGAATTGACGCTTCGTGTGTGGATGTCGATGACCTCGTTTCAGTGTACCTTTCGTGTAGGCCTTTCTCTCGAGGCTAAATCAACAGCCTAGTAAATAAATAAGCGTCCTTTCTTTACAGATTTTCCGTGGCCATGCGGCACCAGTATTTCATTCCGGGGCATCTCGGTTTTCGATGGTGATGATTTTGATAATGCGCCGGAATCAAAACCAAGCATTTATCATATTTCCATGAATGCTTGTACAAGTGAACTCTTGGACGCGCATGTATCTGAGTAATGTTAACTACCACAAATAACTGGTTAAGTGGTCGTATTCAAGTTTCTTGTGACCATATTGGATATTTGTTGTTGCCCTCTAGGGAATGTTGGCTTTCGCATGATGGGGTGTGTAAAAACAGCGCTAATTAAACATTTCATTTAGTAAACAGACTCAATGAGGTACATTTCAAGAGCTGGGAGTTTGTTCATATGAGGCGGCGTCACTTTTCATCAATATTGCCTAAGATCTATCTATTGTGGTATTCGCTACTATTCTGAAGACAGTCCTCAATTCATGTTGCACTCAGCTGACGTCAAAAGACGGTGACATGCCGCTAATCCTGAATGGCCAGACAACACTCTTGAATTTACTTACTAACCCTAGCCTGATTAAAAGCGGCAAAAACGTGGAAGGCAGAATTTCATATAGGAGACAGACAGTTTCCAAAATTGCTCCTACCAAGGAAACTGCGCTTCTAGTTGTCGCTGTTGAGGCACGTGGTCTGAATTATCTAAAACAGTTACTGACAGCTTGCATATTTCTGGAACAATCCAAGCATTCTGGATTGAAATCCACTGGTTGCAGAAGGGTCGCGTTTTCGCATGATTCGGCGAACTCTTTCCTCAGATTCATTCACGGCCTCGCTCTGACTTGTTTGGACTGAGCATGCTCTGTTGTGTGTTTGCTCTTCGTATTCCGTCAACTTTTGCAGTGATTGCTTAGACGTATTCCCAATATTATTAATGGAGAAACAATCGTAGGCCTGTTAGATGGCACTTCCGTTTTATTAATCCTCGTGCCTTGCATTGACACAAAATACTTAGACTTGCCGTTTTAAGGTTGTGAACGGTGTCTGCATCTATTTAATTCCTAATTCATGCTTTCTTGTTTGCTTGTGTGCGGCATGTATGTGTGTGTATGTGTGTTTGTGTGCGTGTTTACATTGCTTCCAACGAGATAACCAAGTAATGTAGTCGTCCGGTGATAAAAAAGATGTAGTTTACGCTTGACAGCGTTTAGTTGTATTCACTTATGGATGTTTATTGATTACTTGTTGCTTTCCACAACTCGTCTCCGATTATCACAGCCAACACGACTATACTTGATATTGGTGCTTTTTCCCCTCACACAAGCCGTGTTGCAACAATGGTGCACTACGCACTAATTGATCTGTTAGTTGCAGCCAATTGAGGTTTCCCTACTTATCCTGTGATTTAGCAGCTGCCACTACGTAAGGGGAGTGCACCGTGTCCTGGCTCACGACTATTCCTGTTCGATTTATTGTGTGATCTCCATTATTATGTGTACGAAGCACAATTAGATTGAATATTCTTATTTGATCCGCTTGCAACATTTTTGCTTTATGCAAATGTTTTCAATACGCTCGCATGTAGAAATGTTTCCACTGCCCAAAACCCACTCTTTATAGAAGACCAATTGCCTACTGGTAATTAATTATCTATTCAACGTCTCGTATATATATATATATATATATATATATATATATATATATATATATATATATATATATAATTAGAAAGAGAAACAATTAATAACAAAGTGGATAAAGGCCATATTTCCCGAATACTAAACTTCGTTCTACAATCTTTCATTTATATACATTCTATCCAACTCCCAGGTAGAGGTTTGTGTTGTGTGTGTGTGTGTGTGTGCCTGTTTGCATGTAAAGGTCCTTCTCAATGTAATGCAAAGTGATGTCTGAGATCTGGTCATTAATGTATTGATGGCCTGAGAATTAACCATCTGTTCGAATTTTTCACTGTTGTGTGTACGAGTGTTATTTTTCCGAGAGTCAATTCGACTAATTTCTCAATTCTACATAAAACAAAATCAGAAAAATTATTATTTCTTTATGAAGCCCTTTATATAAAACAACAAGCACCTGACCTAAATATTCAAAAGTTTCATCAACATTATATTCGAATACCAAAATTCAACGATTTATTAGTATTCAGGCTAGATCGAACACGCCCTCGACTAGACTCAACAAACATTCAATCGGATTGGCGATAAACTGAAGGGGGAAAAACAGATGCGTACACGGCGACAGAAATTTCCAAACAATATGAGCGTTAAACACTGGAATCCACACTTGCGCTATTACCAAGTGAAGAACACTAACTTGCGCAAAAATTAGAAACGAAAGACTACACTCGGAAAAATAGCACTCGTACACGTAACAACGAACAATTCGAACAGATGGTTAATTCTCAAGCCATCAATACAATAATGGCCAGATCTCAGACATCACTTTGCAATACTGCGAGAATGACCTTCACTTGCAAACAGGCACACACACAAATACAGACTCAAACGCATACACACTTACCAATCAGCCCAAACAAGAAATAGAAGTAAAACCGAGTCATATTTGTTGCCACCCACATAATCAAAGGAAAACCCAGAATGTATATAAATGAAAGATTGTAGATTTAGTAATCTCGAAATAACTGGTCATTATCCGCTTTGTTATTAATGTGGTTTTCTGCCTTTATTAGAAATATACTGTGTAAAATTCGAAGGCAACGGACATAATAAGATATATATATATATATATATATATATATATATATATATATATATATATATATATATATATATATGTGTGTTTGTGTGTGTTTGTGTGTGTGTGTGTGTGTGTATGTTTGTTTTGGTGTGTGCAACACGAACAAGTTTAGGTGAATTTTATCCCTGTATGCACATATTACTATTTTCAGTTCAAGTCATGTTCGTAATGTTAGATTAAGAATAGTCTTCATGTTTATAGAACGGTCAGTCGGAAGAGCATAGGACTCTTAATCCCGGAGCCGTGGCTTCGAACCCCACATCGGGTGCCATGATGTAGACCCTACCCGGTCAGTCAATTATCTTCACGATGAAACATATTAAGGCAATTAAAACCACCTATTGATTTCGCTATATATTATCGATTGAACAAAATGGTAATTATTCCCATTTTCACTTGAGAATCGTTTCAAATCAAAGACAGGTATTTGCATGAGTGTTAATCAAAAATTTCTCGTGATGACAACAGTTATTCCGCCCAAGGTCTCCCTTGTTAGCGATTATATCGGGTGAAGAATTAAAGAAAATAAGACGTCTATTATACGAAAAGGAGTGTTCTAAAAAATTGGCAAATTTACGAAAACGGCGACTACCCTTAATCCAAAATTACGACCATCAATTAACCTGAAAATAGTATTCTGTATATACAGGAATAAAAATGACACTAAAATGGCCATACTACATACACACAAATTCATTTATATATATATATATATATATATATATATATATATGTATATATATAGAAAGAGAGTATATATATATATATACAACCTCATATATATAATTTTTTGGCAAGATTTTGGTTATATATTTATTGACAGTATGGATAAAAAATTGTTAAAGTTATTTGATCTAACAGACCAATTTCGCCTTTATTGGGAAAGCGTGAAGTACTTGTCAGAATTGCCACGACTGGGGCTCGAACCAGCGCAAATTTGATTCGGAGTCATGCATACATTCATTGCAGTAACTCTCCCATGCAATACTCGCGACTTCCAATTATATACCTATAAAGATTTTGGTTAGCCTGTCCTCCAGGTGAAGCCCCGATTGCGGTTCTTCCGAGTTAAAGTTCTAACTGGCCACCCGCGATCTGTAATTTAGACCGAGTTAGAAATATACAACAAATATGCTGCAACTGATTTTAAGAACAACTTTGAACATAATGTGGTATATAATACAAATTTACATTTTGTGTGTGGCCAAGATGGTACTGTGGCGAAGTGCAAGACTCTGAAGCAAATGTGCCCCGGTTAGATTCCCAATTGGGCTAAATTATGACACTTACTTGACGAATTCCCAATAAAGGCTTTTGCTACACGTTGCAATGTTTAGTCTATACTAGCGACATATGTATCATCTATATCTTGCCATAAAGCTTCGATTCAATATTACTTCCCCATGCAGTATGGTGTCTTTTCTTAAAGGAAAGATCGTAGCTGGACTATACCGAAAGAGATACAAAATAAGCTCCACCTGGAAGAAAAGCTAACAACAAATAGAAGTTAGTATAAATTGTGTTTATTATTCGTCAATTATGACGCAATGGAATCGTGCAAGAATCTAAGTGAAGTTAGCCCCGGCTCTAGTTCTGTCCGCGGCGAAATCTGGACAGTAAATAAGACGTTCCCAATAAGTCCGAAACCGGTCTACTGATTGCATTGTCCGTGCTACCTGTTGCACCATTGAGTTTATACGGACTCCGAATCAAGTGTGCCCGCTTCGAGTACCTTTCATGGCGAATTCTTAATAGTACTTCAAAAGTCCCCTATAATGCGATGGATTAAATGCCTTTGCTCCTCGACGAATTTTTAGTTTAAAACCGACAAAATATTTATTTTAAAAATCCAAATTTAGACTCGATTTATATATATATATATATATATATATATATATATATATATATATATATTAGGGAAGACAAAAAACACATTTAGTGTTTTATCATACTAGTTAAAAATTTCTGTGTAGTATTGGAAGACAATGAACATTATAAAGAATATATATTGAAAAGCAAAGCCAAAAGAAAATTTAAACGTGGATGGAGTGTGAAATAAGATAACGACATTTCAATGGCGTGTATCCACCTCCATTTCAAGCTCAGTACCTAAACCGGCCTTTTCTGCTTGCAAAAATCTGGTTTTAGTTTTCTTATCCACAGAACTTGCTATGTGGCAAACTCATTTAATAATTAATTTGAATGCCACTTCTGGGGAATGTACGTGTGAGGTTTCAACAATGTGTTGCGCAATTGCAGACGTGTATTCTCCATTTGATTTGAAGCCGACGTTTACGTTGCAATTCTCTTTCATTCGAATAATTAACAGCCTGGTTAATAGGTCTACGCAAGTTGATCGACAGCTGGCACACGCATCTAAATAAATAGTATTTCAGGTTGACATTAACGGCTGTTTCTCTAATTGCTGTTGAAAGCAAATTTGTTACTTTGAATAACATTATTAGTTTAGCTACTTCTAAATGTGTGCGGTAATGCCGTTTAAACGTATTTCTGTTCTGTGCGGGAAACAACGTCCACTTTAATTGATTCCTTTCGTGGTTCGAAGCGCGTATATTTTTTTATTCTTCTTTCGAAAATTCACTTAATCAATTGTCTAGTATAGTAATTAGACATTAAACCGTTTATTGATTTAGTACATTCATGGCCTTTTGAATCTGGACTGTCAAATCTTGAATGATGTTCTCAAGATGGCATACCAAATCCTGGCTAAAACTGGAAATACGGTTGCCCCCATTGTGACATCATCAACCTGTTATTGGATGCTTCCAATAAAACGAAACAATACGTCTCTTGTGAGAAATAAGACAGGCTTTCATAGAGTATGACATGGCACCGGAGATGGGCATATGTCTTATTCTACCGCTTAAACGATAATGTCAATAATCTCGTCAATCGGAACATTTGTAAAAAAAGACGTTAAAAACAAAGACACCATAATCTTTTTAAATATTTATATTCTGATTTATGCATTCAAACTTAAAGACATCAGCAAGCGAATAATTACGTAGTAGTCTGCGTGACGGTTGAAGTACACGGACTAACCATTTAGCCAATGCATGAAACGGACATTTGGCCATTGACAATATTGGTCTCATTGGACAACTTTTTTTGTGGGGTTTTGGTGGTTTGTATATTGTTGGTGCGGATGATCCAACTGACTTGAACTTCTGTTAAACGTCCGTATCAATTAAACCGGCATCGGTTAGGCTTTTAATTTCATTCTTTGCTTTCCACTAAACTCTGTCTGTTTTATCTGATATACCCTTAAAACGCGTGAATTTTGTGTTATCATTCAACAAGTTTTCCATCTTTTGTAGGTAATTAGAGTTGTCCATTATAACTACGCCATTGCCTTTGTCAGCGCGTAGTATTTTGATGTCTGCATTTCTGCTGATACCTTTAAGCGCATGTAGAAGTTGCTTTGTCAATGCATGCTGTTCTGCGCATTTAGACGATTTCAAATGTGAGGCCAGGTCAATTAATGTAGCCTTGAACCAATTTTTACAATCAATACCGTTAGGTTCTAAGACGGCTGCTGCTTCAATATCAAAATCGCATTTATCTAAAGGATGAATTTCATAATTTCGGCCCATCTATAGTGCTTTCATTGTTAGGTAATTGATTTGTAATTATGATAGGTTAATCAAACACTTATCAAAATCAGGCGGTATTAAATGGCCCGAACTTCAAGGTTTTATATTATTTTCTAATATATCCAATAATCTTTTGGAATGCGAGCCTTGATAAAATTCATTGTACCCTTTCTTTGTGCAAAAAGAAAAGAAATGATATCAAATAAAAGTACCATTTCTTTCTCATATTCTTCTCAAGTATCTACAAATGAACATCTTTATAAATATATATATATATATATATATATATATATATATATATATATATATTTATATGTGTGTGTGTGTGTGTGCAGATCTATGAATGATTTGGAGAGAATTGGCAATTGATCTTTGGCATCCAACCTCATGATTCTCTGTACTAAATATCATATTAACTTTTAACACTGGGAAAGTTCTCCTTGCAATTATTGGGCTTATACGTCGCTCTAAATGGTAATTTTAGGAAAACCTGCTTGACGGTATCCTCTCTAGTGCGAATCTGCCGTGGTCTGATGTTGACATCAATGAATCGCTCTGAGTAGTTGTTCATTAGCAAAATTTTCCTGAGGTAGCCCAGTTCTTCCTCAATCTTGTGTTCAGAGCATGATCTTCCTGATTCTGTTTGCTAGGTTGTTTACTAAGTTTCTTTTGTGGGATTTTGGCACACTGCTGTTGTAGTGAATGTATTGTCCGGTGAAAGTGGATTTTCTATGTATGGCCAGTGTCAAATCTCCGTTTGCTTCTCGAGTGATTTTGATGTCAAGGAAGGGAAAACTGTCGTCTTTCTCTACCTCGAGAGTGAATTTGATGTCTGGATCGGCTTCATTGGCATGTTTGAGGATTTCGGAAACAGAAACAGAAGTAAAAAACGAGTCATATATATATATATATATATATATATATATATATATATATATATATAATGGGATTGGTTTTTACATCAATTGCAAAACCCTCGTTTTATTAATTATCACCATTCGCGCAATCAATGATTGTTTAATTATATAAATTTTCAATTCAATACCACTTCCTCAGTTAGCGTGGTGTATGTTCTATAAAGCTGGACTTGGAACTAATTTAGCCTCATGGTATTGGCAGAGTATTTTTTGACGAGATTTTTTTTTCAACGGTATAAATTTTAATTGGATGCACATTCAGAAAGTGATTTAGCTGATCGGATATTTGACTTTAGTTGTCACGAATTGCGACTCTATGTATCATGAATGACATATCAGAACACATTATTATTGTTTTAAATTCACGAAGCAGAAAAGTCTGTAATTATGAATATTCAGATAGCTAATTTAAATTGGTTCAAATATAGAACGGAATGTCAAATGCTTGGAAGTATTTACTTTTCATCAGAAATATTGATGAACAAATTGTTACTTATGGCAATAAATATAAACAATTGAATTATTCAGATTTATCTTTTGTATTTTATTGATTAGTAACGGTTGCAAATTTGGGTTCATTTAGAGTATATCTTCTGTGACATGTATGTCTGTATAAATTTGTGCATGCATGTATTTTTGTATGTATGTATGTATGTATGTATGTATGTATGTATATATGTATGTATGTATATATGTATGTATGTATGTATGTATGTATTTATGAATGTATTTTTGAATGCATGTATACCTGTATGAGTAAATTTCTGCAAGTTTGCATGTATGTATGTATGGATGGATGGATTTTTGTATGTATGTTTTTATTCACGTATGTATTTATATGTGCATATATTTATGTTTTTGTGCATATGTATGTAAGTATGTAACATTTACGTAAGTATGCATATTTTTATGCCTCTTTTTGTGTATGTATGCAGAGAAATATGTTTATGTATGCGTATCTGTATGTAAGTATCTATTTACGCATAGATGCATGTATGATTCTTTACATGTATATAGGTATGTACGCCTGTGCTCATGTTTGTATGTAAGCTTGCCTAATTGTAATTTGTATGATGCACGATTATGTTTTTGTGTAGACATGCACCCTCCTTAATGTTAATGGACGTTGCATTCCATATATTTACTATAATTTTTCACTTTGTTACGCGTTAACCACATACAGGTTTCCATCTACGCGGATGTTTTAAATTGTTCACTGAGAAAGTTCTATTAGCAGCTGTTTTATTTTTTAATATGTAACGCTAACTGTACATTATCTTAGGAAAGGCATCTTAGTAGTTTTGTAACTCTTTGGGCGTTTCGCAGATTGGCTGTTAATTTTTCGCTAGAATGCCCTCTAGTTCTCATGCGAAGTTTCTTATGAGCATTTGAAGAAAAGTTAAATTAAAGAAGAAATACCATTTGCTAGGTACTTGAGACATTTGTCATTTCTTACTCTTGAATCCGATAACATCGCTTTCTGATATTTGTCTTGGAAGACAATGAAACGTACATGGCGTAAAACTATTAATGTAGCACAGCGTGCCTTCTGGACCATCGTTTTTCGATTAGACAAGTAGAACAATATTTTGCATCACTTTTTTTGCGTCTATTCAATATTTTAACCAATGAAGTTATGGTTAGTAACAATGTAATTCTTCTTTAAGCATTTAAAAAATCACCCTGAAAGCCTGACGTAAACACCAATCCCATTTTATTTAACCAGTTGTCGAACAAAATAACAAAACTACCGCCAGTCGCACGCACTGACGCGTTTCGACCTTCCGTGATCATCATCAGAGTACAAGGGCAAACTGACTATCGAGGATCAAACCTCATTGAATATGCATATGGAAAGCAAAATTATATATGTGGCTTCACCTCTAGCAGTCTTGCATACATTGTACTTACTGGGAATTATTGGCTGCATAATTTCAATGCAGTCACGAACTGATTGCAGCTTCGGCAAACACACACACACACACACACACACACATATATATATATATATATATATATATATATATATATATATAACTTAAACGCCTGTTTTAAATCAAATGGTGAATACACGTCTGCTATTGCGCAACACATTATCGAAACATCGCACATATGTTCTCCAGACGTAGCATTTAAAGTAATTACTAAATGCAAAAACAAAAGGGAGCTAGTCACATACGAAGCCTTATGGATAAACAAATTGCAGCCGGATTTATGCAAGCAGAAGGAGCACGGTGTACAAGCATTGAGCTTGAACTGGAGGTGACGCACAGAATTGATGGGTTTCCTTTTTCACACTCTATGTTTACATATTTCTATCTTGTTTTGCTCTCCAATTTATATATAAAAATATGTTTATTAGTAGATATTTGAGAAGACAATGCGAAAGAAATGTTTGTTTCTCATATCTGATAAAATTTCTTTTTGTTTTGTGCACAGGAAGGGTACAATGAACACACACACACACATATATATATATATATATATATATATATATATATATATATATATATATATGTATATCATACAATTAAACAACCAGTTGATTGCGGTGGGTGCAGGTAACACTTTAAATCAAGTTTGCAAGCTTGAAGTAAACACCAATCCCATTGTATTTAAGCAAACTAATTTTGCATTTCACATATATGTAATGCGGTTTGATCCTCGCTAGTCAGTTTGCCGTTGTACTCTGATGATGATCATCAAAGTTCGAAACGCGTCAGTGCGTGCGACTAGCGGTAGTTTTGCTATGTTTTTCGACGACTGGTTAAATGCAATGGGATTGGTGTTTAATTGATGCAAAGAATTGTTACCACCAACCGCGCTATCATTGAGTGTTTGATTCTTTAAGCATGTTCGGTCATTTTAAGCCTGAACTTGAATGAAAAGATATTGCGAGGCGAAGAATTACTCGTCGAGTGTGAGTATCTGCACACTGCCTCGACCGACTTCATGCTTTTGTTCAGAATTTTTGTGGCTCTCCAAGAAAGATATTATGCACACCGCAATTAGCGGCGATTATCATTGTGGGGGGAATTGGGGAGTTGTATTTAACGTTTTGCCCACTCTACTTATGCTTAACTGCTGCTTTTTCTTTAGCCAGCAATCACGACAGGCAATTTACATGTCCATTTATGCCAACGAAGAGGCACAGAATTGCGTGGTTAAACCAGTGCTCGGTGGACCGATCGGCAAATGGCCGCTGACCACAGTGTTAGCTGAGGCAACTGCGAGCAAATTTCTTATCATGAGCCACTCTGACCTGGTAAGTTTCATGACAACAAACTCTTGTTCATTTTGAAAAAATTAATGACCTATAAGTCGAACAGTTCTTATTTTCAAGTTGATTTAGTGAGGCGTACATATGAGCATGCATAGATAAACTGAAATCTAGTTCTCGTTAGAGTCCTGGTATCTGGTCTCTCTACTGCACCCTCCAAGTACCAACCAAGGTCGCGGCACGTGCACTTCGCTCTGGATTTCGTGAGCTTTACTTTGGTACTAAGGAGACAGATAGGCGGTTTCTTTCTGAAGTTGCACAATCTTTGGATATGCCCACCAGGTGTTGGGACATTTTAATTAGTCCTATCTTCGTTTAGACAGCCTGCAATTGAAGACTGATGAGCACCAACTGCCCGGATTATATGGCTTTGAGTCGTCAGCAAATTCCTCCATCTCTTTTCTTGAAAGAGAAAAAGGTCACCTGTAGACAATAAACTGGACGTCTTGTGGCTTGCTCTTATTTCTAATTTCCGGATGCACTGTCTTTACTGTAAGGTTGTCTTTACTTTTTTTTGTGTCTTTTTATGCGATCGACGCTTAAAGAGGAATGATGTTGCCTCTCCACAAACGCTTTGTGCCAAGCACTCGCTAAAATAACTGTCAATTGAACCTGGTGCTTTACAATAAGTTAGCTTTCATTGGGATGTAAAAAAGAAATTTGTTTTGTGTGGATCTCTACGTTCTCGAAAATTCTCTTCGAGTTATGTCCAGTTTTCTAATTTGAATGTGAACAGCCAAATTTAACTTCATTCATAATTGCTTTCAAATGTATTTTATGAATCCGTATTACGCTCCATTCAAATTCCAGCGATAAAATCGTGAACAAATAATAATTATTTAAAGAAGAATGTTTAATTAGATCTATTGACATTTAAGCGAATTTTCGGCTGCGGTACGGTCTCCTTTTTCTGCCTCACTAGTCATGTTTTCTTGGGAATATCAAGGCTACTTATGATTGAATACTCTCTCTGTTACGTGATTGCAAACGCAAACAATTGTTACATTGTGCTGCAATCGACATGTACACACCTGTTGGTGCTCATTACAAAAGCGTTTGGAAAAGAATAGTTTATTCGCTTTCGTGTACCATAAGGCAATTTCAGCATGCTTGTGCGTGTAGGCAATTGTTAGCGAAAGCGGTTAAAGGGTAAGTTTGTCTTTCCTACATCATTTTCATTTTTCATGTGAATTTGAATGACTGTTACATCACCAAATTCTCCTGGGTCCTATTTGCATAAAAAACGTTTCCTTTTAAGACACAGACTTATCCACAGAAAATGCGAGTAAAATGTTTTTTTCTTCTCACAGCAGCACTAGCATGTTACGAGATGATAATAATTTTTTTTCAGCTACAGGAATCGTTTGTTTCTCATGTGCTCTTCAGGTATCTGCAACGAATATAAACATTTAATTTCGAAAGGCTAAACGTGGAAAATTCAAACGGATTGACGCTGTGAAGTAGTGGATCCTCAAATTATTTACAGACATTGCTCCGCACGAGTTTTTTGATTGTTTATGTACAGCTGCAATTCGGTTATCCAAAGAGCTTAACAAGTTGCTGGCTTACGTGTGTTACCATATTTGGTGAGTATCTTAAAAGTCACATCTGAAGAGCTATCACGCTTATCTTCAATGAGGTGCCGCGTAACTACAGTCGTGTGTGCATCATTGGATTTTATTATAATCAAGTTTGCGATCTTGATATAAGCACCTGACCCATTTATTACTTTACATATGTTATTATTAACTAAGAATTGTATATTGTAGAGAAAGTAATTCATCCAGTAGACCAGTTTCGTCCTTATTGGGAACTCATCAGGTACTTGCCAGAATTTGCCGCGGACAGGACTCGAACCTGTACACGTCTGCTTCGGAATCTGGTACTCTAACCACTGAGCCACCCTGCCGCACACTACACTACACACAATTTAAAGTTATCTAATAACGGCAAATTATGGCTTTTCTACACTATACAATTCTTAGTTTATACTGACATATGTAAGTAATTAATGGGTCAGGTGTTTATATCAAGACTGCAACCTTGATTATAATAATTTTTATCACCGCTAGCGCAAACAATGTTCGTTTCATCATTTGATTTGTTGCATGCTTTTGAACTTCGTTGTTCTCTCACTCTGGCTATTAACAGCCTGGTCGATCGGTCTGCGAATATTTTTCGACAACTTCTCTTCAATGGAGTGTTTATTTAGTGTGTCCCATTTTTGCTGGTACTAACATCTTCGGTTTCCTTTTAATAGACTTATTTCACTCGTCCAGTATACACACTGGACATCGACATTTTTTGCTTTATTACATCCGTCATTATTGAAGGTCGCGTTCCAAGTGGTTGAAAGAAGTTCACTGACAAGGGAGAAAGCCACACAGTGCTGGCTGGCGCACAGCCTCGTATGGACCCTTCAGTCTCGCAGGATAGACACTGCGAAAGCGAGTTACTGGAATGTTTCTTGCAATTCAGTCCCCACTGAAGATAGCTGGGTGAGGATCGATCTGGTCGTTTACTCGACGGATTTTGGTTAAAACAACGCAAACAAAATAATACATGGACGATATCCTAGTGCCCGATGTATCCGTCTGGTTCCTCGGTAAAAGCTGTAGAGTTTTGTGTACATATGTTCGAGCTGCGGAAGTAGCTCGACGTAAGGCGACTTACGGGAAATTGAGCTTCTTTAAGACGAATTCTGGCTTGAAACAGTGTGACGACTGTTTCAGGCTCTCAACTGATGCCTTTGTCTAATGTGACTGCGGTGAACTCTATTTGCCTGCACCACTAGCGACCTCCTACTACGAGACGTGCAGTCTAATGAGGAATAACAAAATTGGGAATCGACGGCCTCTATCGAAATTTTTCAAATTTGAAAAACTACAGATTCAGAAGGGCCAGAGCAGTTTTCTTTCTTTTCTTTAGTGCAACTGTGCCATTGTCGTACCCATCCACAAACGGTGACGCTAGAATCCCTGCGTGAATGAAACTGCAGGCCACTAAACTGATGGCATTCTTATTTTTCATCAGTTGAAGCAATTGCTATCACCATTAGAATAATTCGTGAGGAGTGTGGGAAGGGAATAAGCCAAGTCTATATGAAATTTCTAACTGGGCTGCGATATTTCAACTCAATACGTTTACTTTGTCGCACTCTCTTGGTGCAATTTTTGGTTCCAGTGACTATGCGTTTTTGCTTTTTGAGACAGCCGCTTTTGACTCCAGGTGGGTCACAAGATGTTGTGACGAGAAATGCATTACGATGACGTCCCAGCCGAAACTGTTCGTCTACTCACCACTTTCTGTTATGCCTCACTGGCTAGTATTTGTGCTAACATGTGTCTTTTTAAGCAATTTTCAATTGATTCCGGCGTATAATTACGAATTTCCACTTACTTTGTCAGGCCGAATTAAGCTGTCTATAAAGTCTTTGTAGATGTCCCTGCAACACTCACTGGCCTGGAGATTAGTGGTGATGACCGGCTTGCTGATTTCGTGTACGCTTACGATGCTCTTCTGTAATTGATGAAAGACGAGCTCCAGGGAACTCAGGAATTGTCCATCCTCTACGGTTTGAAGCTCAGTGCTTCAGATAGTGGATTTTATGGCCAGTTTTATCTGAAGCCTAAGAATTTGCCGAACGACGCCCTGCTGCCAATTGTCAATGAATTCGTCTGCATGGGATTCTTGGTGGTACCGGAAGTATCCACATTTGTTGAGACATATTAGCCTGAAGTAGCTTTTTTGGTGGAGTGCTTATCCCTCTTGGTAATGTTTCGCAATATATTATGCGTGACTTTCAGTTGAAATCCACTTATTCATTGAGGCATTTAGGAAAATGTGCCACAATTGAATAATTGGTGGGACAGCTGCGTGTTGAATGGCAGCGGACAATTATTTTTTCACGTTTATAGTTTCTTTATTCTTTTCGAGCGCAATTCTGCTTTTTGCTTTATTTCAGCCGTCACTGTTGGGACACATTTCATCCGGTTATGATGTAACTTGGGATAATTTATGGCAGATATTGTATCCTGTTTGTCCCGTTACCTTGTTGGGCAGTCAATCGGAATTACACTCGACCGAACATTGCGAGCATCTTCAGCAAGCTCTCTAATTATCTAATTATCAAAGTCCATTTTCGTCGGTCTTTTCAGAATTTGTTAATGTATAGCTGGCTAGAGCATTTCTGTAGTAAACAATTTATAGTTCGACATACAAGTGCTAATCACGAAAATGTTTTGCTTCAGTTTTTATCTTACCTTGTAGACGTATTATAATCCATCATTATGTGCGTGTTAAACAAGCTTATGAGGCTTCACCAATTGTGCAACTTCGTTCATGTTTCAATGTGCATAGTTTCCGATTGTCTCGTGGAGTGCTGGTCTCTCAACCTGCGTCAGTTTGGCACAATACGCATTTGGAAATCAATATAAATTTTAAAAAAAAGTAAAATTAGGTAGTAAAGGAGCATTTGCGTCTTCCAGGGTGAGATGCACCTACTCATCAGAGATCTTGGACGGAAACCTTGCGCGATTTCGCACCAAATAGAGTTCATCGGCGATTTCCTTGCACATTTCTATAAGATTCGTCTTGCTGACAATCTAGTCTTTGATGTGATGAGTTGCTTTCGATTTTAGCTCGCCTTTATGATACACTACAGTAAAACTGGCAAGAACACCTTACTGCCTAATCTGCTTCGCTTTGAAGTTGAATTAGACGGGTGTATGGTTTATTTGGAGTTCAAGGGGCTTTCTCTATGTAGGCTAAATTTCTCCTTCCTCAGTTATATCTTTTATGTTTTGCAGGGCTTTATTTTAATTTCGTAAAATTATTATTACTTCCTTTCTCTTTTGGTTATTGGTGTGAGGCAGTGCGTGTCAGTTTTTAAATGCCTATTGCGGACGTTGATGAGGGTAATCATCATCATTAAATTGATTTCATTTTGGACCTAGTGGTGATTTTCTCGGCGGCTTACTTAACTCATTCAGGTTAGACACCAGTTAAATGGCTTTGACAGCGATGTCAGGAAATTCTCGCACTATTTAGTTTGCATCTTTGTATTTCACAACGAAATTATTGCCAAAAACTAATTTCAGCGACATGGACTATGCTCAGTCGAGACTCGAGGCGAGTCTACAATAATCATAGGCTGATCGACATGGCTGGGCCGTGGCGCCTGCTGTTTAAGACGAAGCCACGATATGGTGATTGGGATTCGAATGGTTATACTGGGTTTACGGCTGTGCGAATGACATATGAAAGCTGTCATTGCATGAAACTGTGAAATACCTGTCCACTTTTAGCGTATATGATAGAAGTAATGTTAAAACGAATTTCGGTTAGTTGTTTTCGTTTTCGCCTTGCTTCAAAACACAGTGCTAACATTAAAATGTTTACTCTTTGTTTATCAACATTAATAATGGCTAATTGTTGAAACATGTTGCCATACTTGAAGAACAGGTGAAGGAAGCCGTCTCTCTCTTCCAATGTATTTCCCTGCACGCAATGCTTTTTAGCGCGGTAAATGGTAACACGCATAGAATAATCCACTGGAGAATCGTGTTTGCCTTTTTACAAAATGGATTATTGGTCACAGCATTGATAACTTTGAGAAAGCGGCTTGGTATTCTAGTGTAACAAAAGCGAGAAGCACAGAATTTAGTCCTTTGTGTGCGAAATTCAATGTAGCACTTGCCAAACGACCGCTAATTTCTAATGGAATATAGAATTAGAAATGTCAGCTGTCGAGTTTCATCTGCTTTGAAGTTTTGCGTCTAGTTTGTTTGCACTGAAAACATACATCTTGTGGTTTTACCTTACTTTGTTGATATTTACTGCTGCACACACCACTTAAACGTGTAAAATCGGTGGAAAAGTATACGAGCATGTAGAAATTGCTAGTTAATCATTTTTGTCGACAATAAATTCTCCTTAAATTTATCTTTGATGTTCCGATGCACACAATATTATTTACTCATTAGTCTAACTTATTGTTATCGTCTTTTATCACGCGCATCTGTGTGAAGCTACCAAACACCTGTTAAAGGTAGCGGGGGTTTGCAAATTGCAAACTCCAATGTGGTGTCACAAACAGGCTGATCGGCATTGTGGTACAGCGCACAATGGCATTGATTTGCTGGCTAACCTTCCTCACGTTGTTTTTTCTCACCTTTTTTGTAGCCGACGAAGGAAGTCGATGTGCGACATGGCTGCATCGATGCTCTCGTCGTCCACGCAACAGCACTTCGGCCGGACCACCGTGAGTAACTATTCTTGTGAACATTACAGTATAAAATAGGCTTGTCTTTGCTTAAGTAACAACAGTTAAGTCGCTGCTAACATGAAACCGTATCAAATACTTTGGATCCGTATGTGGTTATGCACTCGATCTCGCGTTTTTGTCTTGTGCCGACCAGATTCCGAAGCAGACGTGCCCAGGTTCGAGCCCTGTTCGCGGCAAATTCTGGCCAGTACGTGATGAGTTCCCAATAAGGACGAAACCGGTCTACTGGATGAATTGCCTTTTCTACACTATGCAAATCTTAGTTTATACTGACATGTGTAAGTAATTAATGGGTCAGGTGTTTATATCAAGACCAGGAACTTGTGCGTTTGTTGCTGTGAACTAATATATATCCAAGTATGTATTATGTGTTGCGCACCTAGTAACAAATTAGTTCAAATAAAACCTGAAGGGTAAACCAAGGTCGGCATGAACGGAAAGTACAATCTCATGTGGACATTCGTTTCGCGCCCCAAACAGTATCTAATTGTTAGCATAATTTAATCATTCGCAAAATGTAGCATAGCTACGGTGCGAAACAAGTAGCAAACGTTTCAAACCTTTATTGTCATCATCAGACCACGGCAGTTAACTGGAAAACGAGGTTCCAACCGAAGTGTGACCACGTGTGAAAATGCGCGATATGCGATTTATCCGCCTAGTGTTCTCATTGTTTAGGTAATATTTTTAAGAATAAGTGATTGCGCGGGTGATGATAAAAGTTCTTTAAATCAATTAAACATTGATTGCTTCCGCGGGTGGTGGTACCAACTCTATAAATCAAGTTTGTGAGCTTGAAGTAAACACCAATTCTCATTGTATTTGATCAGTCGTCGAACAACGATGCAAAACTACCGCCAGTCGCACGCATTGAAGCGTTTCGTCCTTCAAGCTCGCAAACTCGATTTAAAGAATTGTTACCACCACCCACGCAATTGATTAACTTTAAACTCTATTGCCTATATATCAGAGTGGCGAAATCTGCAAACAGTCAAGTTCAATGTATGCGAGACTGCTAGAGGTGAGAGCCGCCTATCTAAATTTGATTTCCATATATATTCAATGCGGTTTGATCCTCGATAGTCAGTTTGCCGTCGTACTCTGATGATGATCATGGAAGGTCGAAACGCGTCAGTGCGTTGCGGCTGGCGGTAGTTTTGTTATTTGTTCGACGACTGGTTAAATACAATGGGATTGGTGTTTACTTTAAGCTCGCACACTTGATTTAAAGAATTGTTTTCATTGTGGTTTGCTAAGTGATTTTGCGTTTAAACTTTTATTTCGTGTGTTGTCATCTTTCTCTCCAACAAACGCAGACTGTTCTTCCTACGCGTTAACAGTCTGATTTCTCAACATGGGAATTTGCTTCATAGGGTCTTGTTATGTATTTTTCATCCTGGGCACTTATTAAGTTATTTTTAGCGGAACCCACATAAATAAAACAGTTATATTAACAAGTTAGATTAACGAGGGCCCTTGCGTATGCAAATTTTTGTACAAATAAGTGCAGACTCGCATAAATACCAACCAGTAGTGATTCATAATGCAGAGTAATTTGGCGACCAAGGTTTATACGTGTTTTCTTGGATGGATATGATCAAATATCCTATGCAGCTCCTAAACCAAATGAATACGGAATCGTTTTCCGCGAAACAGACAATTTAGATAATGCTATGCATGTTTTAAACGGCCTAACTAAGTTGGTGTTAATTTATTTTCAAAAAAGGTAGGTCAAAGTTAAATGAAGCATTCTTACTTAGTCGCGTCACAACGCTATAATACAAACTGAGAAGGTTTCAACGAAATATTATTTGGAAGAAATAATATACTAGTCGATTAAAATTGCTAACTTTTGCATCATCATTCCTGTTTGGAGGAAACCGTGCCTATTAAAAATGCTTCGCGATTATTATTTTGTGAAACGAATTCAGTTGCTTTACAAAGTTGTACGGTAAAAAAATTCGGAATCAATTTCCTCTAAAAGTCACAGGTGCGTTGACTGCAGGTGTTTAGCAAAGGAAAGTGACCTAAAAATCGCCGTAGCAAGTGCTATAAAACTTGAAATACACAGATAATCCATTTACCGAAGCTAAATTGTGTTTAGAATCGTTTCATACCAAAATATGCTTAACTTAAACCGCTATGAAGTAAAACTTTGATGTCCTTTTAATCGTTGTTTTTAAAACTTTTTCAAATATTTTCATCGTAGATCTACAATTTGTGGGAAGTTTTCTATTCCCCGAGACACTGCAGTTGGTGCATCAAAGCTTTATGACAACTTGGGACCTGGTGCAACGCCTAGTGAAACGATACGACTTTTTTCAGAACGACGAATCCGTTAAGCTGAAGCACACGCCCCAGGAACGTCATAAAGTGAAGAACGCTGTCATATCCTTCTTGATACGTGTGGTAAGATGTCAGTTGTGAAATGAAAGTGTTGCTCGTGAACATTATTGCATCGCTTCCGCAGTCAAATGTAGACACATGCTGTCGTACATTTAAACAAACGTACAACCTTCCATACACACATAGATACATAGATTCATCCATATATATTAATGGGGATTCCATTTTCTACTAGGTTAAGCTAACATAACAGTTCAGTTGTAATTGTAAAATAAAAAAATCAAAACTGCATACGTCTGGAAGACACCGTTTTATTTATAAATATTAATGAAGTCTAATAGTCCAATTGATAGAGCACAGTAAAAAGGCTATAATAACCGTAATGGAGTAAACACTACAGTAGGAAATGTTGCATAGAAGCCTTAAATAGAGCTACGTAATTTCTGATAAATGGCATTTCAAATATGTGAAATAGAATTTTGTGTGAATTGTCACAAAATGGTTGTGCCTGTCACATAGAAGACGTTAGAAACTGCTCAACAAATCGGAAGAAGCGCTTCTGTATGTTTGTGTGTCCAGTTTTGTTCTAAACGAATGATTAATTATGCTAAAATGAGCACTACTCTTAACTTAATTTAATGAAGATAAATAATCTTTATTGTCAGCTTGAAATGTAGGAGCAAAGATTTACGTGCGAAAAGATCAGCTTCATTTTCCTCAATGAACATGTGTCCATAGGAGAGCAGTCCTACCTCACCCGCCTACAAAATAGGTGTGACCTGAATTTAATCTGAAGCGAACTCGACTACAGAGTCTATTTTAGGTTGCTGACTGTGTTTTGTGTTAATTCCTGTGATACTTGTTTGCTATTGGCGCGCTGAATTGCTCGTTGACGATGGAAAAGCCTTCAAAGTTTGCGCTCGATTGTTGTATCTTAGGACCGACTGTGGAACTTAAATGCGAGCTTCAAACGGTCAACATACACTGATTTATGTTTACCGTTGCTGTCCATTGCAGAGTTGGTGACCTCGCCTTCTTATCGAGTGGGGCCCGGTGTACTGTGGCCTTAGTGTGGTCTGTACTGTGTGTACTCGGACATAGGCTTGCTTACGCCTGTCCAATGCTTTAGTGATATAAATCGGCGGTTGGTTTCCTCTAATAAGTTGTGAACGAAGACGTCAAATACAACGTTGACGCTGCAATGCACCTGCTACACTGGTGGCTCATCAGTTGTCTCTAAGCCGCTCATCAGATCTGCAAGGAGTTGCGAATTATGACCAATAGTTATTAGGGCAACTGATGTTGTAATATCGTCACGATGTCACCTGCTCATGCCGAGTGGTACTGATGGTTGTGTGGTAAGCCAATAGGATTGTTGAAGTGAGGCGCTTAGCGCAGCCTTTGTTTCGCGATGTGCGCGTTCCACTGTACCATTGCACTCAGTACTGAACGATTTAGTTATTCACACATGGACTTGCAATAATTTTAAGCTCTCTTGAAACGTGCGCGTGATGAAATTCGCGCCTTGATCAGTCACCGCGACTTCTGAGACAACACATCTTGCCAAGCATTGGAGCATAAGCACGATGGTATCAGTTTCTGCATCAGCGTTGGTTAGCAGAACTACGTTGAGCCATCTAGTATGACAATCGCTTTTGATGATGCATTACCGGAAGCCGCGAATTTAAAAATGTAAACTTGTACAAACTTTGAATCAGCATTAGGAAGCTTGAATCAAACTGCTAAAGCCGCACACACCAGGAAGACTCAAGTTAAGTCATTCAGCAAATACCCAGCGCCAACAGGCTGATGGGAGCCAATTCTTGCTGGCTTATGCTCCTTCAATTTTTTATGCGATGACTTCCGCTTCACCTAACTTAAAACTGATTAATTAATCTGGTACGCACAATCAAACCTGTAACTAGGTTTACCAAGTTAACGTTTGCTGTCTGTTAAGAGTACAAATTTTGTCAGGAAGTCTACACCTAACATGCAATACGGAGCATCCGCAACAACAAATGTCCACTGAAAGACGCGACGTAGACCTAAGGTGACTGGGAGATGTGCTAGGTCGTGTGTTTCTATTGACTGACCGTTGGCGGTCTTCAATTTAACATTTGTGCCACACGTAAATGGAACGTTAAGCGTTACCAATTATATTGCTGCAACTTAGTTAACCACAAACGTTAACGAACATTAATGACGTGGTTTGTTCCATGATCGAAGTAACACGCACCAGCCTTGTTTACGCTGTAATTCTCTGCTCCTGCCTCCTATCTTCGTTCTTGCGCCATCGGGAGAATGCACGTAGAGCACCATCTCGGAAGCTATGCATGCAGTTTATGGTGGCATGTGCCCATGTGGGACAATTCGTGCACCACGTCTCTAGAGTGACCACATCGGTTCGCCGGGCTAACGGAAGACGAATTGCAGGCTTTCTGGGTGCTGGTCTGATAAGAGTGTGGTGCGGACTTTGTGATGAGGAAAAAACACCCTGTGCATGGAAAAATGAGAGAACGGGACCCTCCGTGCTGAGGCTTTGGATTATTTCTAGGAGGTTCGAGAGTATACGCATTACCTGTGACTGTTAATTCGTGACGTCTGCCGCAAGTTAATCAGGTCCACTTACTGCACTATCCAGTAAACCTGACACATCGACACTAGCTGGCTAATAAATTTTAAAATCATCATCGCAAAAATGTTAAATGCGTGAAACGAATGCCACTTCGTGTGCATAAATATAAAGCTTGCATTGTCTGCTAGAAACACGTTCTAATTTTAAATATGATCGGATTTTAATGTACCACTGTGAAACTAGCATCAGTTAGGTCTAAAATTAGTAAAGCTCTGATTGAAGTAGTTTTGCATGCAATGCAATGGAAGTAGAACCTCAGAAGCAGCTTAAATAGTTAGATATTAAAAGCATATGTGCATTATTGTGCCATTATTGGCCACAGAGCTGTTTACACCGAGTAATAGGGCAACTGGGAAATTAATATTTATGAAAGAAATACAGTTCGCAGAAAGCTAGGAATGCTGTTTAAATTTCACCAACAAAACTTGAAATAAATTGTTCGTATATTGTACTTAGAATACTTCGTTTAAAACTAAGTGCTAAACGTGACGTCAAAAAAAGGCCTAAGCCAAACGGAAACACTCGTTGTATTTGAACAATCCACGCGACGTGTGCAGATGCAGCTCGGTCTACAATGCAGTCGCATGTCAATCACAGCTATCATGTGCTCGAGAATATATTGTTACACACTTGTGAGTAGTGTTGGCAGACAAGATGCACAATATTTTCCATTGGCAGAAAAACATAAAATCCTGGCCGTAACACGGCATAATTAACTAATTCCTTGGGAACAATTGTTAAACGCATATGACTAAGGCGGATTCCAATGTTCGAGTGGAGTTTCCACTTTCTACTAGGTTACATTTAAATTATAATTACGCTGTAATTGTAAAATCAAGGTTAAATACTGTTTGTTGCGGAGACCTAATATATATGCAAATATGTATTAGGTGTTGCGAACCTACTAACAAAATAGTTCATTTGTGACCAGAAGGATAAACCAAAGGCAGCATGAACGGAAAGTATAATCTCATGCACATTCGTTTCGTGCTTATTGGCGACTCATCAGTAGGAGCCGGTATTACGCCCTTTAACCACTATATATTTGGTAGAAGAATGTGGAATAATAGGACGGTACAATCTCCTAGACGAATGTGTAAACCTGCAATAGTGAAGCTAACATCGTATAGTCTACGACAATGCGACTTCAACGCTAACTCACACTATATAATATATATACCGAGTCTGTAAAGGATACTAACACTATGGCTATTGTGTTAGTAATCGATACCAAAATTATTGTACCAAAAGAGTACATTGTACTAACACTATGGTTTCCAAGTCGGTACATGGTTCCATCATGATGGATATCAATGTATGCCATGTACCCTTTCGGTACAATAATGTTGGTATCGGTTACTAACACAATAGCCATAATATTAACTGAACTCATTACTATATTATATAGTCAATGATTAACACATTGAGATCGTATTGTCGTTGACTTTAGATGATGTTAGCTTCACTATTACAAGGACACACATTCATCTGGTGTACCGTCCTATTATTCCACATTCTTCTACCAAATATATAGTGGTTTAAGAGCGTAATACCGGCTCCTACTGATGAGTCGCCAGTAAGCACGAAACGAATGTGCATGAGATTATACTTTCCGTTCATGCTATCTTTGGTTTATCCTTCTGGTCACAACTGAACTAATTTGTTACTAGGTTCGCAACACCTGATACATACTTGCATACAAAAATGTTGCGAATAGACAAGCTCAGCGAAATAAGATTTGCAGCCCTCACATTTAGCAGTCTCGCATTCATTATACATGACATGCAAGCATACAATAAATTTATAAAACCATACATACATAAATACAAACATACATACAAACATACATACGTACATAAATACATTCATGCATACCTACATACTTACACACGTACATACAGAAATACATACAGAGAAACGGACAAACGAATAGACCTACATACACACATACAAGCATGCATACCTACATACTTACATACAGACACACCTACGTGAAAAAATACCTACATACGACGTGCATAATGACATACATAAATGCATATATACGTACAAAAATATATACATATATGAATACGTACGTACGTGCATACATACCTACATAGTTACATATAAAAATAGATGGTAACATGCATAAATACATATACATGGACATTTTTGTTCGTACTTTCTGGCATGTTTTCATTCGTTTTGTCCAATTCATTTGCGATTTTCCGACAATCATGGAGTTTTTCGCAACCATTTTATCGAAAGACAAACTATTTACATTGTGTAGGGCGTTTCGCTTTTAAATGTGACCTCTTTTTAGCCATTTGCGCTCTCGTCTCAACGGAATTCTGGCCGAAAGAACATTGTCCAATCCACAGCCTCTTCTCAGAGGGCAGTTAACGCTATCATGAGTGTAATAACTTTCCCGCTGCCTATACCGATTGCCCGGTTTGGTACTCGTCAATCTTTCACACTGCGTCAAGGTACTCAGCAATCCGTTGTATAGAAGAAATTGATACCAGTTTATCGGATTTCTTGTTTTGCTCAGCTTAATTTTAGATAGCATAGTTATGAAATTTCTTTTCTTCGTATATATTAACGCTATATATATTATTTCTAAGCTTCTTATGCAAAGAAGATTTGACTACATAATACTACCAGGTTGCATTGGTATAAATACTGTGAAAAATGTTGCTTTTTGCAAACACATGAAGAATATGAAGTAGAAGTGATAAGATCACCTGCCTAATATGTAAATTTATTGCAAACTTTTCGTTTGCCGGCATGAAGTTCGTCTACATGATTCTCATTTTGCAAACCTAATACACACGTTGCAGGTTGATCCTCGTTAGTCTGTTTGCCACCGTGCTGCGATTCTGAATACTCTTGTATCCATGCACGATTACATTTCCCCGGGGCGCGATGAAAATGACAAACTTAATTTGAAGCACTAATTCGTTATCTGTGAACAGGTAAATATTGGCCTGTGTCGACTCTGAATACTGCTGAAGGGAATGTACGCTTACTGGAAAGAAACGGTAAGGCAAAAATCGCATATTTTGACAAAGTTTGTGTAATAATTTGATTGAAATTATTTTTTTCTCTCATAATTATTCTTGCACAGGCCGTAAGAGGGCGTATCAATGCTCTTGTTAAGTTTACCCTGGATATTTTTACTGCCCGATTATAGTGATATTTTAGGCATACTTTCCGAACAGGTAATAAACACACTCTGTGCTGAAAAGAGTTATGCAAATGCACACGATGGCAGGAGGTAATGACGTGAGCGAAGTAGTCACACGTTGCCTGTTTGTTGCTTATCTGATTAAACACCGTGTATCGCATGCTTCTGTTTACCTTTCGCTCACTGCCACTGTTACGATAGCTTCACCGGATAGAAGCGCGCATTGCGAGATTTAGCGTGACCTCTCATTCTGCCCCTAGTTAGTGGCTATGTGCATTGATGTGTCGGGTTGCGATAAATGTTACATTTTGTAAAGGTCATTGATTAGACTCTCAAAAGATGCAACCGAAAAGTTGCGGATCAATGCAAGTGATGGCATCTAGAATTTGCAGTTAGTGCACAGAGTTGCGCCTTGATTGATGTTTATTGTTTCATTGCCAAATTATGCAGTGCAGGTCACGGCCACTGAGTGCTTGTTTGGAACAAAAAGTGTCACTAGCTCCAGTGCCCCGGTGCTTTTTGGTTGTAAATGCCTATAGACTAGTGTTTGTCGGCGTTTCCACGCTGTTGGCCGGCATTACACAGCGTACCTACGTGGCATCCAAGCAAATTGTGCAGGCCAGACGAGAGAGAAAGGAAACGTGGCTAGGATATGTTTATGGCGTGATGCCGGCCAGCAAGGATGCAGCGCATGCCTATGTGGGATTATAACTACACTACACCATTAATACACTCTCATCTTTTGTTTACAAATTAAATATATACCGCCTAAAGTTTTGTTGGTTAGCCTTTCCTTTACATGGAGCTGATATGGTATCCCTTTAGCCCTAAAGTTCCGACTAATCAACCCCAATCTGTCATTATAGAGCAGACACCACGCTACATTGGGAAGTGGTTTGGAATTGAACATTTACATAAAAAATGAACATTAGTTGCGTGAGCGGTGTTCGTCGAATTTTATAAGTATTCAACTTTAAAGTGAGTTAAATGCATTTGAATCGATTATTGTATTCATGTCGTTTAGATATTCATTTCTAAATTATACCAACATTATGGCTATTGTGTCAGTAACTGATACCAATTGAAAACATGTCTTCAGTTATTGCAGAAGCGTTGCCCCCACTGCTTTCTGCGTTGTCTTGAACTAGTCTCTTTATTTGACACTCACCGTTGGAAATTATTACTTTATAACTTTAACAAACGGCAGTCATCCGAGTAAAATGTCAAATTTCTCAATAAAACGCCTTCGGAGCGTCAATACAAGGCGTCGAATCTCTCCATTAAATTGGCACAAAAGTTTCCACTTGTGAGTGCGAAATAAGTGCTCAGTGTGACGTGTGTCCAAAACTGGTTGCGTACAGAATCGGCGGCTACTGTCCTGTGCAAGTGCGTGTGTTTAATTGGATTATGTCGCAACTTACCAGTGGTGAACATGAAGATTAGATAGGGAACAATGCAATGATTCAATTTATGCTTCTGCCTTCAGCTTTGCAACATGTTTGGAGAGAAAAATCGATACGATCCACCGGTTTCTCCTTCATCTATTGCGTTTTGTACGTTTGCTTATTTGTTTGGCTTAATTTCGGCATGCTGACAGTGTTGCACTAGTCACTGTGACACCTGAGTTTGGGACAACGTGAATTCGCTTTTGCTCCTTAGCAATCACGAATGTCTTTTGTGTGTGTGTTTTGTTACAGCTGTTGTTTTGTTTTTATTTTTTGTTGTTTCGCAAGTTCTTATTTGGTTGCCTTTACATTAACCCAACCTGGCTGTCTGACTGACTGCAGGGTTTAGCTTCCTGATCTTTATAATTTGCATCGTGCTTTGATATCGAAAAACGTGAACTTTTGCACATTTCAATAATATGTCTGGCACCACTTCGCCCAAAATGATGTATTGACTTGTGACTAGGCATTCTAATCGTAACAGCGATTTTCTGTGAAAACTGACCAAAGCATGCATAGGCATTTGATGGCCTACTGTTCCGTTGGTTCGGCGTACTCACGGAGAATTCTATTTTCTGGCTTTACTGAAAACAGCGCCGAGTGTCGTGGACATATGTGGACCATTTTTGCTTTCATGGAGATTTTCTGTGGCAGGTTACACGTCTGTCCGTTGCACAGTCATGCGAGATCTTCATAGCAGCCAAATTTTAATTCTTCCACACGACTTCCCCCTGTGGAGTGCTAGAGCACCTGATGTCGAGACACCAGCGGACGACATCGGCCCCTGTTCAGGTAATGAGAAAAGGTGTCCAAGTGAAGGCCCGGGCCTGGACATTTGTTTTATAACACCTCTGAGGTGCAGGAATAAACATAAAATTACATCATATAGCAGATGCAATTAATCAAGCAGACCTGTTGTGTCCTAGGTATTCATCATTAGTTGAAAATAGTGATTCGCATATTCCATCTATATACGATTTTAGCTCATTCCAATAGGAAAAATGTGACAAAATTCTATTTTTATTTAATGCTATATCAGTTCTCCGTCTGGCCCTGTGTGTGCTTTGAAAGGAGTGATCAGGGATTGTTAGTTAGAGCATTAGGCTATAAGCGCTACCAATTACCTTTTCATCTAAAGTATGGACCAACCAAGAAAGGTTGGTGCGTAATTGAAAATTGTTTTTCATGCGGGAATTTCGTGTTGAAAGAGATTCGCTGTGAGACTGAACTAAACATTTTTCGTTCAAATCTTGTCCGCCGTAATTCTAGCTATTAATTAATTGTCGAATGAGAACGAAACCGCTCTAGTTGACGGATTTAGTTTTACATCTTCTGCAATTGTTATTTTATACAGACAGCATATATGTATAATCACCCCCCGCTCTTATACTTCAATATAATTATATATATATATATATATATATATATATATATATATATATATCAGTTATCATTTAGTTGGAAGGAAACACTCATTGAATACAGAAAAGTTAATTTGTTTATGAATATTTTGTTTCAGCTATACCAATTATTTCGATTCAGTTTGTTTACATAAAACTTAACTGACATGGTAAGTGTACATGATTTTCCAAGTGCATGAATGGAAGTATGTCCTGATTGTGTTATATTTTTCATTTTTGTGTATGGTGTGGGTTGTGGGTTAAGTAATCGATGTCTCTAAGTTACTTGTCTTGCCATCTTACGACATCTGGTTATTGTTTTTGCATGATCTAGGCACTTATCCAGGTCAGAGCACCGTCAGTTTGAGGAGCTGTGCACAATTGTTTGTTTGTTAGTGTGTGCAGTTATACACAAACAAAAAACATATATACTCTTATATATATATATATATATATATATATATATATATATATATATGAGTCCGGCATAATGCATAAATTTGAATCCCTTTCCAATAATAGAACATTTCTGTCTTCCGATTGCAATGCGGGAATCGGTATTTCGAATTTTTATGTTGAGTGCGATATTATCAGGACTCCCCTTAAAGCTGCTTGCTGCACCAAACTAGTCGAGACGAGATAGGGTACGGTGTGCAGTTCGCGAGACCTCTGTTGCAGTGGATGAGTTACATCGCCAAGAATCATATGTCTGTTGTTTGTTTTTTTCTGGTAGTCGTCTTCAATTCGGCCCAGATGTTGCTCGAAGAAGATTGAACCATGATTTTATGGGCTTATTGAATGCTGAATGCGTAGTAAATCCGAAATTGGTGTTCCTGACCGGTGGCGGAAGCTTTCCCACTCTGTGTGGAACGCGTTTGCTTCTTAATCCGCTTCCCAGTCAACCCAGCGTGAGTCGGGATGTCGCTGTTAGGCTGAACTAGGTGCTCTTCATGTGCGCGAAACACTCTCTTCTTCTCGATGGGAAGTGTGGCAATTTTCTTGGCATCAAGTAATGCTTCGTCTTCTTCGATCAATATCTTCTAATAATAACTTGAAAACGTGTCGGCTTGTAACTTCATTATTCTCTGTTGACTTTACTTTGTTACCCTTCCGCTTGTCAACAATGCACCAGTTATCTGCAAACATTTTATAGCAGGAAATAGAGCTCGTTCATAAAATTAAGTCAATTTATTTTCTCCTTTTTCTTTTGTTTAGGCTTCCTTTTTATTAATTTTACTTCGTCCTTCATAGTTTATAAGGCAATATGTGCAGGCCATCAAAAACGATTTTCTTAGAGATAAAATAAAGTATTTAGTTCGGTGGAGGTGATGTAGTAAATTTATCTGTGAAGAGTAATTTATTGTGTGTGTGTGTGTGTGTGTGTGCGTGTATTTACATATAGATCGATATTTCATCCGGTATTAATTGGTTCAGTAAAATGAGGACACGATGTTTTGCAAACAGAACGGAGAAACGTTAGTGCCATGTTGCGTGAGAGGAAATGCGATTCCTATCATTTTCCTGTTGATGCATTTGACAGTTTTTTTAAATTAGACAACATCTCGAAAATTCTCACTACCGAAGAATCCTGACTGTTTACTGATTTACAGGCTTCCACAGATTTAAGCGGCAGAACCAAAATCAAACCTCTATGCAATACTCATTTCCTGGATATTGTTAGATAAACTCGGTTGCGAATAACTATGGTCAATTAAAAATAGGTTTCAAAAATATATTTAAATTTTATTACGTATTTTATAATTGCGGACCCAAACAAAATGTCATAAAATTAATCAGTCGTTATTTGAAGGTTATTAAGCGTTAGACATAAATGATTACTCAATAAAATTAAGGTCGGTTATAATAAACGGATTTGCCCCATTAAACTTCTGCATCTAACACAC
>JAQBSW010008367.1:0-34683 GCA_029291075.1 Eudiplozoon nipponicum | reverse complement strand
GAGTGGCCATAGCTGCGATGATTCGGACACCACTCCGCTGGTAACTGTGGCACTGTGGTTCGGTCTCTCGACGTCGACCTCCTGGCGCTATTCCGGGTCGGTGGTCGACGCTGGTCACGCCTGCTCTGGTCGCGTCTGTTTTGGACGGCATCGACTGAGGCCAAATTTGGCCTTACGGTGAGGTTCTCGAGCAGGCTGATGAGGCGTTCATTCGTGACATTTGTTCCGGCTGATGATGTGGTGGGTTGTGATTCGAACATTCTTGGGGTGATGTGGACTTTCTCTTGGGCCGGTAAGCTGTAGTGGTGTTTCTTCCACCACTTGTCTAGACGTGCCGGCAGAACGTCGTCTTGTACTTCGAGGGATTCGCGCAGGAACGTGGCCATCTCTTGTAGTGCCGGCGGGAGATTCTGTATGAACAGTCGCATTACGATTTCCTTGGGCAGGTTGAATTCTAAGGCTTTGTGCTCCATTTCCCTAAATAGCTCAGAAGGCGTGCGGCTACCTAGGGACATCTGGCTCATTAATTCTGTAAGCCTGTCTTCTCGATCTGGTGTCAAACGCTGCTTGACGGCGCGTTGCAGGCTCTGCCATGGCTGCGCACATGTGCCCTCAGTGTATTGATGCAGTATATCTTTGAGTCCGCGTCTGAAAGACATTGGGATCGTCTCCCAAGCCCTCAGAAATATTGAGCCCTCGTCTGTTATATTGGACACCTTGGCCAATAAAGTGACATCGTCGACCCACGCGTCAAGGTATTCTGGATCGAATTGACATATTTTATACTGTGTCCATGTGGTGGTGCGGTTTGTTGCTGGGCTCACCATCGGGCTTCCTGTATTTCCTGAACTGGCCCTCATCTTATGCGTATGAGTGTTGTCGAGAATAGATGGCAGTGTAACATCGTCCTCACCCGTCATCGTGCAGCTGTCTTCGAGCATTGTAATCCCGAGAGGGTGTTTTTCTGTGATATGTGTCTTAGAGTTTACTTATCTTTGTAGTAGTCATCCAAAGTGCTTGAATTTCTCAAACTCTAGATGTTTATTAATTCTTTGCTGGTTGTGAGTTCGACGAACCGGGGCGCCATTTTATGTAGGGGTTTTTTGCGGGGTTGCTATCTAGTTCATGATTCTATACCCGTCCTACATATCAATGGTGGCTATTATTACTACCCGTGCGCCTAATCAGTCTCTGATCCTTTTCGGATGGTTGATATGAGAAAACCGAAACTTGGTTTCATACATATATTAGATATAATGTTGCAAATAGAAATATAATTCACAGTTAGTCCACACTGACCATGTGTAGGTCGACAATAAAACAGATTTTAATGCAAGAATAGGTCTTAAACACCATTCACAGTTAAACTAAATTGTCCGTCTTCTAGACGACAAAAATTAAAATGATTTATGTTTACAAAGAGAAATGTTTTATGCACAAATAGTTATTCGAATATAAATGTCTGAATTGAACTGTATTTATACCATCGATTTAAAACATATGAAGATATGTAAAAAGTCATCGTTAAAAGTTATCACTAAAAATGAAGGGGTAAGCCCCATAAAGACTTCAATGACAAAACTCGATTGAAAATACATGATGACATGAATGGAATCAATGTTAAAAGTTATCACTAAAATTGAATATGTAAACCGTATAAAGACTTCAATGATAAAAACTCACAAATATTTAGTTCACTGCTTGCTATGGTTTTAACTCAGGTTATTATATTAATCCATTGTTCTCTGAAGTTCGGATAGTCTTACAATGTCTTACACAGTAATTCCAATGCGTAACTTCTACAACTAAGCGAAATAAGTTCACTGTGACACAATAGTCCACCGCGAGTTTCATCCGTATTGCGCGCGGTTCTGTCTATTTCATAAAACCCTATTAATTACAAATAAAATTGCAGTTCAAGTAATATCGATTAAAACTGCTTGAAACTAACAAAGATTGTTTCTAAAATCACCGTTAAGAGGAATATGGTATAAGAACAGATTTAGATTATTTGACCTTAAAGAGCACTGTATCGAACATCGTTGGGTTTTAACACGGAGCTGCGGGTTACAGTGTTACGTACTTTGTTTCTCGGAACTTATCTTCCAAATGCTTAATTTAAACTTTGGAAAGTATATATCTAAGATATTTGTCTAATGAGAAATCAATATCTATCTTATTTTGTTTGATCATTAATCCGTTTAATTCCAGCCTGTTTGTAATCGTCTCCACTTAATTGATGTGTTCCTTTCGAGTTCAACTTAAAATAATGATGTCTATTTACAACCTCGCAAATGGACAATTATGGAAGACGTCTTTAGCTAAATGCTGGAATGTGCGGCTGACATTTTTAATACCAAAAAGAAATTGGCGAAATTAATGTGATCCAGATTTATGAAATCCGTCGGCAGTGATTGGGACAGAACTTTCCTCCATCAGTATGTGATAATATGACTTTTGGTGATGTAAAATTGTATAATGTCTTGGTGTTACATCTGCTAACGCAATATCTGATCTTGACATCAGTATGCTCTTTATAGACACATCGTAAAGCTTTTACAACGCAGTGCCCATTAGGACTCCTTATATCGCGGGTTCCCTGTGTTTCTTGGCTAGGTATTTTTTTCAATCGGTTTGGTGCTTCTTTTCTAATTTGGTCTACCTAAATGCAAGTAGAGAGAGCCTTTGACGTGGACTTTGGCACTCCGTCCCTTTTTAAAATGAACCTGGTATCATTCGCTTAGCTCATAAAAACACTGGCGCAAGCGAATTTCATGGTGCCTAGATTTCCTTTTTGGCCTAGAGATGGTGATCTATTCATCGTTCTGTCTTCGTTTTGGTGCTTGACTTTCATGACTTTCCTTCGTAGATCACGAACTTCTTCCTGTACGGCCTGAACAAGTCCTGTATTTTCTCTGATCTGCTGCATTAAATTTGAATCTGATGTCACAGTGTGTACCTATGTTTATTGAATTCTGTACACTTCGACCAATCCACGGAATTTATTCAGCCAATCAAATTTATAATCCTAAAGACCTCCAACTTGTCTCTAATTGAGACTGGTATTTCAGTTGTAAAATTTTAATTAACTATGTTTCGATTAATATTAAACCTAGAATTTTTCGCATACAATCGTTCATATAATTCTGAAGGAAATTGACACTCCATCTTTTCTATTTGCATAAATTCATATAATTTTGCTAAACTTTCAGAATGATATTTTCGTCAATTCTTAACCATTAATTACTCAAAACAATTGGGTGGTGTTTCTGATAGGATTTTGTCTCTGAATCCAAACCTGTTGGACTAAAATTCTCTGGAAAATCGAATTATGCAGCAACAAATTGATCTATTAAGTCACTTATACGGTGAACTTTAAGTGTCCCAGATTATCTTCAAATATCTTTCTGATTTATGCGGTGACAAACTGATAAAAATTACATTGGTGATATGGCTATATTTTATAGAGGCCATTTCTCTATTATCTGCAATAAGCCCTAAAGACGCCAAGCTTATATCATTATGAATGTGTTTGTACGCGTCTGGTCTACGCAGACCAATATAAAAACCGGAGTTTAATGTAATAGTCTTTGTAGAGGCTCTTTGGTCTCTACCATAGAAGAGCTTCTGTGATTCCAGGCTCGGATATATAATATGGCTGGAACTATAACCAAATTTCAAACTAAATTCCTCAGCACATTCTTTTAAGTCTATTTTCTTATATCCTTCGATCAAATGCTCTGTATCCTCACATTTAATGCTTTTATCCATTATATTGAAATAGGATTTATTATAAAATATTTATTATAACAAAGTGCGTATGCTCACCGTCTTATTCATTGCCTCAAGATTCAATGTAAATGTGAAAAATATGAAAACAGAGAACCAACAGAAGGTTACATTTGATGAATTTACGATCCTTCCCGTGATATCAACATGAATAATAATGCTTGATTATTATCAGAATTCCGTGCAGGTTTTAATTATAAAGGAAGTCAGATATGCCTTCTCAACTCACTAGACACAATCTCACGAAGACTGAAATATAATGTCATCAATGAAAAACAATAATATTCGACAATTTAAATGAGAAAATTTCAAAAATAATTTAGATATTTTTGAAAAACATGATTTTGTTTACGTAAAGCTTTCTTCAAATGCCCAACTATAAAAATTGATTAATTTTTATATGAGGAGTTAATTTACCTCCACATATACTCTCATATTTAAGATGTATGTTCATACATCATTCTTCGGTTTATTTCTAACTCACCCAGCATGGATTTTTTACTTATCGTTCTGATACTTTACTAGGTTTTACTTTCATATTTTGGCAATCTCATTCTCCACAATCTTAGAATTCCCCACTATAACACCATATCAGCTTAACAATACCAATTTCTCTCTAAAGTAGCATTGAACTTATGGTTACATAGGCAGCATCTTTGACCACCTTTAACGGTTTAGTCCAGTGCACATGCGGTTTTGTGGCATTTTTGCTTAACAGGTATTTTTCTTTCTGAAATTTTGCATTGTCATCTTGGCTAAAATTTATAGGCCAGGGCTTCAGGATCGGTATCTTTTCACGAGCAATTTTTTGAGGTAACAATCCCAAACTATCAGCTAAACGTGGTACAAACCACAGTAATAACTTATCATTTCCAAAAATCTACACAGTTAGCGTATTTTCGTGGTTCTGGCACATCTCTGATCGCCTGGACCTTGTCCTCGAATGATTTAATTTTCTCTTTGGAAATAGGGTGTCCAAGAAATTTTACGTTTGAGTAACCAATCTTGCTTTTCTCCAGCTTTGTAATCAATATATTGTAGGGGTCGATTTCCGGGTTGTTTTCTTGTTCGTGATTTTGTACCCATTCTACATATCAATGGTGGCTATTATTACTACTCGTGCGCCTAATCAGTCTCTGATCTTTTTCGGATAGTTGATGTGAGAAGGCAAAAACATCGGCTCATACGTATATTCTACACAATATTGCAATTAGAAATATAATTCACAGATAGTCCAATTTGACCATGTGTTGGTCGGCAATAAAAAACAGATTTTAACATAAAATTATATCTTAAACACCATTCACAGTTAAACTAAATTGTCCGTCTTCTAGACGGCAAGAATTAAAATGATTTATGTTTATAAAGTAACATGTTTTGCACACAAGCAGTTATTCTTACACAAATGTCTGGATCGTAATGAGAATAGTCAAATGATTGAAAATACATGATAATATGAACATAGTAAAATGATTTATGTTTATAAAGAGAAATGTTTTACACACAAGTGGTTATTCTTACACAAATGTCTGGATTGTAATGAGTAGTCAAACGATTAAAGATACATGATAATATGAGCCTAGTAAAATTATTTATGTTTATAAAGGAGAATGTTTTGTGTAAACCGTTTAAAGATTTAAATGACAAACAACTCACAAATGTTTAGCTCCTTACTTTTATAGTAAACAATCAATCATTTTCATAGTAACGAATAATCCGATCTAACGAGATAAATTCACTGTGACACAATAGTTCACCGCGTGATCCTCTCGGATCGCGCGCGGTTCTGTCTATTTTATAATAACCCTATTAATTACAAATAAAATTGCAGTTCAAGAAATATCGATTAAAACTGCTTGAGACTAAAAGAGATTGTTCCTAAAATCACAGCTAAGAGAAATATTGTTTAAGGACAGAGTTAGAATATTTGACCTTAAAGAGCACAGCGTTTGTAAAAATTGACCTTCGTTGGGTTGTAACACGGAGACGCGTGTTACAATATACTATTCCAGTTTTTATACAAAAAATTCTATGTGCTCCCAGTTTTCCTCCCATAATTGACTAAATTTAATAATTTTGTTTATGTACACTCATGCAAATAGACAGTACTTAAATCTTCCTCGCCACGAGCTGAAATATCTGACTTGCATTCTCTAATCTAAATGATATGCATAATAAATCGTATAATCTTCCACTTGGATGTCGCTCTGTAGTGAGTGGTGTAGACTCTGCCTTTGGAGGTACCTGCTGACCTGATGTAGTGTAAAACTTATACCCAACTATATCCATGAGCAAAGTATTCTGGTTCGGTAGAGGCTAATAATCATCATTCGTTACCTAATTCAGTAGTCGATAATTATATGAAAACCTCCAATATCCTATTTCAGGTTTGGAAACTACTTCTACAGATGACACAAAGTGGGAATTTAAACGCCTACAAATTCTTTCCTCTGTTAATTGCTTAAATCCTTCGAACGCGATCTGTTGTTTATATTGCTTAGACAAACAGGGTAAATGTGCCAAAAAGCGATATTGTGTTCTATTTCTGTCTTTAGCTCATTTCGTTCAGCATTTAACTGTAAAAACAATTTATGGTGTTTTTCGATAACTTCCGCTAAGTCATCAACGAAAACGGATCTGGATAGGCGAACTGATCTATCCAATAAGGTCCCAGTCTCAATATATGTCACTATTGCTTTGCCTTGTCCAATAGTCTGGGTCTTTTTATCTAACTCAAGGTTGAAATGTATAAAAAATTCCATCCCAAAAACGTTGTTTATCACATCAGCAGTCAGAACATTCAATGTTAAAGACGATTTCTGCCCCAAAGTCACTGACCATTCTTTGAAGCATTTAAATATTTTTGTAAATCCATTGCTGGTCCATCGTATATAATGAAACGTTGGTCAATCTGTTTCCCCCACATCAGATCGAACTGCGCTCACCTCAGCACCCGCATTTATTAAGTATTTGATCCCGCTTTGTCCATTTGTTATGACGAATTTGTTTCTATTATACCCAGCAACCTCTTCGTAATCAATTTTCAACCAAAATCTATCATTATTATGGTTAAACTAGTGCGCGTATCTTCCGTCGAATCTTCCGAACTTTATTTCGATAAATTTAGGATTCTTCGGTTAGATACTCCTGGGAATCTTTCATGTGTAACACGGATACAGCTAATACTGGTGGGGGTTAAATAAGTTTTTTCCGGGAAATTACATCTAGCTACTGGAAGGGAACTGCCATTCCGTCGGAGACCACTCAACCATAAAAAAATGTATACCTTGCCTCGACATTTTTAAGGCTCAGCACATCTACGATGCAATATGCACCACTCCCGTGAACTTTGCCCACCGTCACGCGGATCGCCCTCACAGTGCTTGAAAATTAGCCTTTGACCATGAGAATGTCACCTATCACTGCCTAAAGTTTCGAACTTATTTTTCACCAAACCAATATATCGTTGTAAGGTACTAAGCTCATTCTCAAAGACTAAGACTCTTCATGAGATAAATTGGACTTGCTGATCATCGTACGAGTCTGTAGCTAGGTTACACGTTATCCAATCATTTGAGCTTCTTTGACCAATCCATCTATAGTGTCTCTTTATCTAGCAGAAAATTCTGCTATGAATATACTGTTAGCAAATTATTGGAAGATATCAAGTCCAAAGTATTGGCAAGTAATCTGTCATAAAATTCAGATGGAATTTGTTTATTTATCTTATTCTTTTGTAGTAAGATATTCATCTGCTCAGTTCTTACAGGTTGATACCGCCTGTGTATCTCTTCCACTAGAAGCTCAAATGAATTAGATGGTTCATTGTCCATGATAAGATTTCTAAATCAGGATAAGTTCTTATTCACTTTTTCAGACTATGACCACCAAACCGATACAAACATTTCTGATGGGTCGGTAATCTTTCTTACCTTAAAAATATTTTTTCCTCTTCTAACACACAAACATATATATAATTTATTATGTCCATTGCCTTCGAATATTACACATTATATCTATAATTAGGCAGAAAAAAACACATTAATAACAAATTGGATAGTGGCCATTTATATTGAGAATACTAAACTTCATTTTCCAATCTTTCATTTATATACATTATGTTTTTTCATTTGATTATATGGGTGGCAACAAATCTGACTCGGTTTTACATCTATTTCTTTTTTAGGCTGATTAGTAAGTGTGTATGCTTTGGTGTCTGTGTGTGCCTGTTTGCATGTAAATGTCTTTCTCATTGTATTGCTATGTGATGTCTGAGATCTAGTCATTCTTGAATTGATGTCTGTAAAGTTAACCAACTGTTCACATTTTTGTCCGTTACTTGTACGAATGTTATTTTTCCAAGAGTAGTTTTTCGTTTTCCATTTTTCCGTATTTTTGTTGTTTCCACTCGGTGAAAGTGAAGATGCGGATTGTAGTGTTGAATACTTATATTGTTTCGAAATTTTTTTCTCAAAGATCAATTGCCAATTCTCTCCAAATCAATCATAGTATACAAATTCTCATGTATTTTCGGCAACACATATATTGGACGTACGAAGAAGCAATTGATAAAAGAATCCAGCAACATTTACTGCAGAAATTGATAAAAAAAAGTATTGGCACTATCAGGAACGTCAGATATTTCTTATAATATATTGGAAACAGAGCACACAGTCATTATGAACTATTTCTCAATTCTACATAAAGCAAAATAAGAAAAATTCTTGTATATTTTTGATGTCCTTTATATATAACAACTAACACCTGGCCTAAATATTCAAAATTTGCATCAGATTGATATTCTAATCGACTGGCCACGAATCAAACAATCCAACAACAATATACAAGCATCCAGGTAAGACCAAACACCCGCTCGACCAGACTCAACAAACATTCGATCGGATTAATAACAAATTGTTGAGGAAAAGCAGCTACACTTTCGGTGACAGAAATTTAGAAACAATATGAGCATTCAACATTGTAATCTGCACCTACGCTGCTAAAAAATAGAGAAGTCAAAATCCAGAATAAGAGGAAACGAAAGACTAAACTCATAAAAATAATACAAGTGTAACACGCGGCTCCGAGTTACAATCCAACGATGTTCAATTTTTACAAGATATGGAACAGTGACATATACTGAGCCTGGGACCATAGTCGTTAAACCAGTTCACCTACCCAGACACTTTATCGCCAATGACTTAGTGGAAGTTACAGAGAAATAACTGGTAGTGTTTCTACAGTACAATCCTAGGCGGAATAGGCAAAAGACACGAATAGAACAACAAATCGATTTGGCGGCAGAAATTTTCTGTTCGTGTAGAGCTCAACCTTTAGTGCATCATAAGCGATAAATCACTATCGACCCATTTCAGCGTTTCATGGACGAAGGAATTTGTAGGCGTTCATATTCTAAATATTTGTTTCCAAAATTGGTAGTAACCAAAGCTGAACCAGGACAATTTATGATTTGTTGTAATTATTGACTGTTAAACTCGGTAATGAAAGGCAATTTGTATCCTATATCGCACCGGAGTACTTTACTGGAAATAATTTATGGGGTATGAGGTTTACACTGCGTTAAATCTGCAGAAAGCGTATTATGAAAAAAATATGAAGGTAGAGTCTAAGCCACTCGACGAAATGCGACTTACTAGCGGTGGATCGCATGAGCTCTTATGCATGTCATTTAGACTGAAGTATTCAAGTCATACATTCTAGCGTCTGACGGAGGAAGTCCTTCAATACTCGAACTCCGATTCTCTCAATATTAGATGATACATTCGGGCCACGTCTTATTTCCACACTTTTCTCCCTGATGTCCGACCAGAACATCGTTGTGTGTTACCTTAATCTCTCTTCTGCTAACTTAGCATTGGAAAACCATCGATCGCTTTGGCGTTTTTCTGTAAACCTGCTGAAATTAGTTGTACAATTACTCAACTGAGGAAACTATCAACTCGATTGCATCCTCTTTCTCAATGAAGCTACCGATTTCCAAACTCAAGAGATCTTCTGTAGTCTAAACCACTGACAAGTAGCCAATTTTATTTCTCTATTATCTTCTACCACAAGGGAGAGAATGCAAACAGCCATACGTTGTACTTAGTGAAAAGAGTTAGCCGATTCTTTGTTGCCATTGCTTGCAGAGATATATCATCAGCAAAAAGCTTATCGTCGCCCTTTTCAAAAGTCTATAATATCTTATGTTCTCCCTTATCATCTGCAAAATCCATCTCACACAATCACATGGGAAATAAGTTAAGCAACCAATTTAAGACGAGTGTGAGGATCGCACTTAACTCAACACAACACAGAGCATCACATACTCGCACATTTTCACTCCATTTTATCGATGAGCATATTAAGTAAAAAATCAATAGGCAAACGCTCTGCGTCAAATAACGTATTCAATAGTCTCCAAATTCACGTCAGACATTCGCAATTGTCAACAATACACGGTTACACATGTCCAAAAAGTAAAACATAATTTTTTTGGGCTCGGATTCCTCTAAATTTGCGGACGACTATCTGAGCTAGATCGTAGATTCTAATTCCATATCCACTATGTCTGCTAGCATGTTCGATTTTGGGGACACCATAAATCTACTTTTTTTTCACGTCCCGTCAGACAATGTCTTTCAAGCAGTCAAAGACTAAATCTAAATATAATTTTATCAATATGTTGTTTTTGTCGGTATGATTGCTCAACTAGATTAGAATCATTTCACCAAAGTATTTTATAGGATCATATATAACGAAATTTATTTTCTCATTATATCAAAATCTGATAATCACCAAGACTTCCTTAAAAGAAGCTTATCTTCTACCAATCTGGCTATTGTCCTTAACTGCGGATATTCCTCAATCTCTAAATGGCATGAATGCATTCTTCTCTTTCCTGATAACTCCGGGGCTTTTGATACTGAATTTTTATAATCGATTTAATACGTATTATTTCGTAATGCCTAATGCGTTAGTGAAATTAAGCTTTTGTTTTTCTACATCCTAAACCCCACAACGATTGTAATAATCGGTGATTATCATTCGAGATAAGCTATTATTCGCCCTGGTGTGCCCTATGGCTCAGTACTTGGCCTTATGCTTTTCATACAGAACTTGCAATAATTCAGATGCAAAAAACTTTTTCAAACTGTTTAAATATGCTGGTGATACAGTAATAGTATTCAACAACCCTCCCTACTCCAGTCTTTCTTCATCTTCAGTCACTATTTTACTATTTTACAGCACTCTCATTTTTGCATTGTCGGTCTAGAAGTTAATGCTAATAAGACTTGCTTGATGAAGCATAGTTATTATCCAACCTTCCTTTACAACCGCAAAATTTTTCATAGAAATTGAGATTATTGTCTCGGTCAAGCATAGATGCATTAATTTTTTTAAATCAGTAGTCTTTACTCTATATCTTAACCAAGTCTCGGCAAAATTCTTCAAATAGGCCTGTTTGATCTGCTTTATGATACAAAACCATATTCTGCAACTAACCTTATTAAAGGTTGACATCCTACCCAGTGAACTTAATTTCCCTCTCTCCTTGGTCTCTTCCTATCTCACGGAGCAGATAGCTTCTTCATTTCTGAAGCGTTGCTACCCTCATGGTTAGAAATAAATCTGTTATCACTATGGTTCCGTTGACACTTTTAAGTGAAATTCTTTGTTCATAAGTTCTCAATTTTCTGTCGAATTTCCGTCATACTTGTCATACCTACGTTGTGCAAAATTGTAACACTTCAATACAACTTATCTCCAACATTTTAAATATATTTTATCTCTTTTCCATAGACATACATGTATTCACTTTGCTATGCGCGGAGATAACTCTTAATAGAACATGTGTCTAATATGGCGGTTTACTTGCACTTCATTAAAGATTTCTTAGCTGAGATTGGATGCGCAACTTGAAATATTACCCGTCAATAATACAAGTCTTTTGAGACAGGTATATATCTTTTGATACTTTTCAAGTAGTTACCGACCCTGTCGTGAACCAATCAGTTCAAACGTAGGGTTTATATTTAAACCATTTGGTAAACCGAAATTTCCGCTCGCACTCACTTTTAATGCGACTTTGGCACTAATTAATGCAGCCCCTAAATAAATACTTACCTTTAACTTTCTAATCTCTGCTGGCTGACGTCTTTATTACCTGTATTATTAGTACTAATTAACACCCATAAAGGATAAAATCAATAAACTTCTTTTGTAAGGAATTTTGTTCAACTTCTAACATCCTTACATTTACTAATGTTTTGGGCAGATTTCCATTTAATTAAATATCTCATTTCATTACATGGAGAAACTGTTTCACTCATTTGGATTATGAACACGGATTTGTGACTTGGAGAACCTCCATCACTAATCTAGCTAATATTCCAAATCATAAATGTTCTTCCATCCATCAATGAAACAGCTGTAATCTCCTCTTACTAGATATTCCTTAGTCATTCGATTCCGTCACTTTCTCTACGAGTGAATCCGCTCCATTAAAAATTGACATCTGCGGTCTCGGCTTTAGGTTATTTGTTACTATCTATAAAACCGATCGACGTCAGTAAAATGGGTAATTTTCACTTGAAATCAGGATCAAAACTCTGTCTTCTGTTTTTAATCTAACACTTTCAGAGATCCATGTTGAGAATACTCAATTTGAAATTTTTACAAATGTTCCTATGAATTAGTAGTAATTTTTATTGTCTTGCTTGCACCGGATTCTTCATATTACCCATCGTTCAGCTACAATCCTAACTGTGAGCTCAACTTTGCAAACGTTGCCTCAAAATATACCGCATAAAACTTGCTTTTATCATTTTTAAGTATATGTTCTTTTCGAAATTATACTTTTAAAATATAATTCCTGTTTTGGTATCTATGTGAGACTCCGCTACAACCGACAACAAATACTTTCATTTCACATCTTGTATCAGCCCCATTTCTACCTTTACTGATAAAAAATCACTTGTTTCTGTTTCACTCAACTTAACAAAATCCTGTTTTTGATTTGTAATTTGTCTTTTTTATTTTTAAGGCTATATGGCCTATACTGCCAAATATAGTTTCTTTAATTGTAGTAATATTATTATTAATATTATAATTATTGATAGCATTATTATTCGCATCTTTGTAGTTTAGCTCTTCTATAACGTGAAGATTTTGTATTGGCAGGGGAAAGACGTTTCATCGGAGGAATGTTGAGTTTAAAAAAGAAAGAAATCGATTTTACTGGCAAGCCAGAATTAGAGGTGTAACGAGTAACTGATGACAAGACGAATCAATCGTAGAATCTGAAGGCATTGAGTGTGGCGAAAGCAAAATGTGATGTTGTTAAAGTTGGTAAAAAGCCGATGGAGATAACAGAAACAATGTCATATTTCAAGTTGTGCTTATAGTCAGTGTTCGCAGATAACAAATTTTTAAGGAAGTTCGGGTTAATCGCCTTCAAACACTCATGCTGTAGTAAGAGCTGAATCTCCACAGGTAGTGGGCTAAATACACGTGTGCCTTTAAAAAAGAGGTAGAATTTATTAAAAATGTTTTGGATACGTTGGGCTGAATTGAAGAATTGCAATTGAGTGCAACATAGGTGTGACTAGAATGACGGAAATTTGACTGCGAATCGCAATTACGGACATTATGATCAAAGGATATTACTCGTAACTGTCAACAAAACCGTAGTGATAACAAATTTAAGAAGAGGAGGTCCTCACGGTGATTATGACTATGACGGAAGACAGGCTTTAGAAATCGAGAAGCTACCTGCTTAGTGGCGTAGGGGGAAGCCACGGAGAGAGTGTAATAAAGTTTACTGGCATCCAATTACTTGGTAAACATGTAATGTGAAGTCTAATTATTTGTATAAACTAATTTCTGGATCCTTGACCGCGTCAGTCATCTCAATATCTAAGCAATAGTTTACGGTCAAAAAGGAGGCATGGAGTCTAGCCAAAGTTTATCAATCAAATTTAATCAAGATTATGTTTAAGACCAACAATGCTAAGATGAGAGTGCACTATACATCGTAAGATACTGACTGGAGTTGAAGGAAGGCTGGACTATGGTGGTTGCTGAATACTATTAGCATATTATTGGCGTATTTAAATAGCTTTAAATGTTTGTTCACAACCTGAATCATTACAAGTTCTGTTTGAACAGTGTAAGGCCAAATACTGAGCCATAGAACACAACATGTCGAATAACAGCTTATCTCGAATGATAATCACCGATTATTACATTCGTTGTGGGGTTTCAGATGTAGAAAAACATGAGCTTAAGAGCATCACCGCATTAGCATTACGAAATAATGCGTATTTAATCGACTATAAAAATTCAGAGTCAAGAGCCACGGGGATATCCGGAAAGATAAAAATGCATCCAAGCCATTTATTGATAGAGGAATATCCGCAGTTATGGACAATAGCCAAATTGGTGGAAGATGAGCTTCTTTTGAGGAATCTTGGTGATCATCAAATTTTGACATAATGAGAAGATAAATTTCGTTATATATGACCCTATAAAATACTTTACTAAAAAGGTTCCAATCTAGATGAGCAATCATACCGACAGAGGCAATATATTGATCAATTTGGAATTTAGATTTAGTCTTTAACTGCCAAAAAAGACAATGGCCGGTGGAACGCGAAAACAAAGTAGATACCTGGTGTCCCCAAAATCGAAAATGCCAGTTGACATAGTGGATATGGAATTAGAATCTACGATCTAGCTCAAATAGTCGTCAGCAAATATAAAGGAATCCTAGCCCAAAACGTTTGTATTCTTTTTTGGGCCTGTTGAACCGTGGGTTGTTGACAATAGCCAATTTCTGACGTGAATTTGGAGACCATTGAATACGTTATTCGACGCAAAGAGTTTGTCTGTTGATCATGTACTTTATATGTTCATCGATAAATAAGAGTAAAAATGTGCGAGTAAGTGATGACTTGCGTAGTGTCGAATTACGTGTGCTTTAAATTAGTCGCATAACTTATTTGGCTTGTGATTGTGTGAGATGGAGATTTCAGATGCTAAGAGAGACCATAAGATATTATAGACATTTGAAAAGCATGAAGATAAGTTGTTGGTGATGATTAATTTTCTCTTGCCAATCGCAACATAGAGTCGGTTAATTCTTTCCACTAAGGGAAACGCCTGGCTGTTTGCATTATCTTCATTGTGATAGAAGATAAGAGGGAAACAAGAATGGATACCTACCAGTGGTCAAGAATAGAGAAGATCTGTGGACTCTTGAAATCGGTGGCTTCTTTGTTAAAGAGGGCGCAATAGAATTGATCGTTTGATCAGTTGAAAAAATGTAAAATTTCTTTCAGCAAGTGTTTTTGAAAAAACAAAGCAGTGGATGGTTCTAAAATGCCACGTTAGCAAAAGGGAGAATAAGGCAACTAATAACAATGTATTAATTGGAAGGCTGAGAGAAATGTGTCGCAATATGCCGTGCCCCGCATGAAGCATCATATATTGAGAGAATCGAAGGTCGTTAGGCAACGCAGACGGATAATCTTTGATAAAATATCATTAGATAAAATGGAAAAAAATTAGTGTCAGTGAGTCAGAGATCGTCAGACGCTTAGACATAAGAGAAGACCAAACGCACGGAGATAATTCACCCGCTCGATCAGCTGTTCTCTCGCTTTGAAAATAGAATTAATGTTTGATAAATGAAGTGCTGAATGACTTTCTCCGTCAGATGCTAGAATTTAAGATATAAATTATTCAATCAAAACAACATACATAAGAACTCATTTGATCCACATCTAAGAAATTGCACGGCTGTGAGTGGTGTAGACTCTACCTCCATAGGTACCCTATAGTAGTTTTTCTGCAGATATAACAAAGTGGAAACATCGTAACCCATATTAATCCTCAGCAAAGTACTCTGGCTCAGTAGAGCATAAAAATCACCTTTCATTACCGAATTTAACAGTGGATAATTATAACAAACACTCCATTGTCCTGCTTCAGGTTTGTGAATTACCATTATTAGAGACGTAAATTTGGAATTTGAGCGCTTTCAAATTTCTTCCTTTTCGAATCGCTTGCCACCTTTCTCGGTGCTCTTCTCTATTGTTGCACATGTTGATTCTTCCTTAAGTATGTCTTTTGGAAGCACATCAAGTAGACTTCGCAATGGAAGCCCTCCTACGGCACTTACAAGCGGGGGTTTTATACGCTTGCCGGTGAGGAATTTTTTTCTATAGGTTTTGTGCTTCCTTTCCTCCTGGATTCACCTAAACCAAGGCATATTCAATTTTCTCCTTGGCACTTAGTACTTCGACATATTCACAATGTGTCTTGCACTATCCGTGCGGCCCATCAAAGCGTTGACACCACTGACTCTCTCGACGCCTAAAACTTTATCCTGACACTGAAATTTCAAAATAATTCTCGACATATCATTATTGTTACGATTCATTTTAATAACTTATCTACTTAACAAGCGAAAGTTTTCCTAGAATGTCAGGATAGTTTCTGTATCTGCCCTGCCTGGCTGCACCATGATTGAGACTGCTGTTACAGCGTGTACTTGTGGATCCTGCTGCTTATACATCCCGTATAGTTATCTGTTTAACTACGTGACGCGCGCAGTTTAAAATGGCTCCAACTTTTTTGAATACTGAATTAGAAAAAAATATTACGGACCTTCAAAACTCCATGAAGGAGCTTAGGGAGGAAAATAAAGTTCTTCTGGGGAAGAAATATTGAATATCTTGTCTAATGAAGTTTCTGCGAGAATTGGAAAACAAGAACAATTAATTTTATTTAATCTTAAGGAAAATGCTGATCATAAGGATGTTGAAAAGTTAAATGCTTTAATTAGAGATACGACTGAAGCTGAAATAACTAAATGCTTTAGAGTTGGACAAAAATCGGAACGTCCAAGACCAGTTGTGATAAAATTGTCAAAAAGGCTGACGAACAAGCAAGTTGAGGATATTAATAAAAAGAAAGAAGAATGTAGTAACTTTCAGAACATATTCATCACCAGAGACAAGACTTTTCTGCAAAGAAAATTGGCTGCGGTAAAAAAATTAAAGAAGAATCTAGATCAGAAATCAAGTCATGCGGAAATAGTCACAATAAAGGGTGTGTCAAACGACTCTAAAATCACAAAAAACGGGGTTTCGTTAATGAATGTGGTGGACAGCGGACAGTTACGAACCATAGATACGGTACCCAACAAACGAAGTATAAGGAAACCGAAAAAGTTAAATCAGTAACTATTGATGATAGTAAAGATGAGTTGTCTTGTTCATATACATTATTTTATGCTAATTGTAGAAGTATTAAGAATAAAACTTTTTTGTTGTGTGATTTTATAATAAGTAACAATTTTGACTTTATAATATTATCTGAAACCTGGCTGAACAAGAACATTGAAAACTATGAATTTGACATTCCTCATTATTCTCTATTTAGGAAAGACAGATAACTGGATAAAAGAGGTGGAGTACTTATTTATAGCAAATCGATATTAAATGCAACAGTGTTACATTCTAGCGAATATAATTCTGTCATTGATTTTGTATCTATACAAATTGATAACCTGATTCTTATCGCGGTTTACAGACCGCCGTATGCTAATTTACATGATGATCAAATGTTTATCAATTCCTTTCAATCTATTTTTGACTGCCATGGTTATATTATTGTGGTAGGAGATTTTAATAAGGTGCATGACTGTGAAATAATCAATCTTTTTTCTAATCATGATCTTAAGCAGATTATAAAGGAACCAACTAGAGGTACGGAATGCTTAGACCACGTTTATTTAGAAGTTGAAGTGTTGAACTCACACAGTTATGATGTTGTAAATTACTTCAAAGAATTGGATCATAAACAAATTATTTTACAATGGATCATTTTGAGTAGCAAAACATTGACACCTAATTTTGAAAATGCTCACGTGCAATGTTCCAGAATCAACTGGAATCTTTTAAGAGAATTAAGCTTATCAATTGATTATGAAAGTTTTTTTATCATGAACGATGACGAATTTGTTTCTTCTGTTTCACTGTTATTATCTGATATATTTAGAGCATCAACATTTACGGATGTAATACCAAAGCAAATCAATAGGAAGTTATGTAAGCTAAGAATCAAACGAGATAAAATAATGAAATGTAGTCTTATCAATAGTATTAAAAAAATGAGGTTAGATATGATCGATAAAGAAATTAATTCATCACTGCTGATAATCCGTCAAAGATCAGAGAGAATTATTTTGGCTAAATTGAAGAGTAATCCTAGACTAGGGTTCAAACTCCTCACAGACTACGGTAAATATAAGGAAAAATTAAACCTTATATTACCTGTGGGTAAAGCTGATTATGAATTTCTTTGTGAATTGGATGAAGTATTTGGCAACTTATTATGTAATCCGCAGAAGAAAAATAATGCTATTGATCTACCGGAATCTTCGGGAAACCAGGATCTAGGACTTGTTATTGACAGTGATGCATTGATAGAATTAATGTTAAAAATAAAATCAAAAAAACAAAAAGATCACCTTGGTATATCGATTGATAACCTACTTCAATTACCCTTAAATTTTATGAATACGCTCTGCAATTTTATAAATAGAATTTTGAAGAGTGGGATATTACCAGTCGATATACTAACAATAGTAGCTAAACCTTTGCCTAAAGTAAGTAAACCAACGTGTGCCAGTGATTACAGATTAATTTCTATTATTCCCTCGTTTTTGAAGATAATAGAACGATTAATACTTGATCATTTAGAACGTATGCTGCCGGCTGATTTCGATGTATGCTAACATGGCTTCACGAAAGACAGGTCGACAACTACTAATATGCTCTCTATGTGGAAACATGTAATTACATTAGATGAGAAAAAGTTAGATGCATTAATTGTATTCATAGATATCTCAAAAGCTTTTGACTCTATATCTTTTGATGCTATCTTGAATGCGATTAATTTATTGAATATTGATCCGAATATTTTTAGATTACTTAGGTACTACTTATATAATCGAAGAATGAGTATTCAAGTAAACGATTTGGTATCTAAATCGAAAGGGTAACAAGTGGAGTTCCACAGGGATCCAGTTTGGGACCAATATTATTTAAAATTGTATTTGCATATTTGGAAACTAAGATTCCTAACGGTCGAGTTTACAAATTTGCTGATGATTTGAAAATAATCTTTCCAATTGATCCAAATAATGTTGAATTCTCGAAAAATAATGTGACACTTGATTTGTATGATTTAAGTAGATATCTGTTAACACTAGGGCTGAGAATAAACAGTATAAAGACGAGAGCTTTAAAAATAGGTAACAGAACAGATTTTAAGTATGTTTATTTTCATGATGCTGAGATTAATGATGTTTTTGAGATTAAACTTATGCAAGAAAGTAAGGATTTAGGCATAACTATTCATTGTACGGCTTCTGCTGAGAGACATATTGAAAGGATAGTAGGCAGTGCCAAGAACAGATGGGCATTGATAAATAGAAATATTATATCACATGAAATAAAATTTAAAATGTTTATAATATGGATTAGACCGATACTAGAATATGCTGCCGCTACTTGGAATCCTTTAACAAAGGGTTTGTCTAATAAGATAGAAGCTGTACAGAGAAAAGTTGTGAAACAAATTAGTCCTATCTTCTGCACTATATACGCCTCTAGATTACAGTTTGTGTCATTGCAATCTTTGTGGTTTCGGAGGATGTTCTATTGCATAAAAGTTTTCCATCTGAACCAGTGGACTGGTGCCTATATGACTCCGATAAGAAATAGTCATGAAGTCGGAACTAGATCTGGGCATTTGGCAATATCCCCTCCTTTGGTGGGGAATGTTGCGAGCAAGTTATTCTCTTTCTCGAAAATCTACAAAATTTATAACCAATTGCCTCCGTCTAAGATGTCTTTTAAATTTTTATCTACTGAACTTGAAAAAGTCTACAATCCTGCTGATATTTTTTTATTTTGATTATGATAATACTTTCTCATGGTTGAATAAAAGACAAGCATAATTGTTATCGGGAACAGATTTTCTTGAGATTTTCATTTCCAAGTTTTGTTTTATCATAATTGAAATGCTGTGCATTATATCATCATGTTAGTTAACAATTCATACACCAATTGCTAGTCATGGTTCTCAAATTTTTGCATAATGTTTCACTCGAATTATACCTTAATTGTTCTTATTTTGATAATGTATCTATAATTCTCTACAACCGATCTTTCTGTTATTGATTTGTTGTATAGTACAACTAGTGAGATATACTTATCTATATATGACTAATTTCACAATTATATGTGATGTGATAATTTTTTAAATATATATTGTACATTTTACAATTTTATTAGTCGATGGAATATGTGTGGTTTGAATCCAAATAAAGATATTCTATTCTATTCTATTCTATTCTATTCTATTCTATTCTATTTATATATGTGAAGTTGAATAGAAAAATGACCAGCCTATTATTTAAAGATAAGGCTTACGGTAAATGTGAAAGAGAGGTGCTTTCATCAGCTTCATGGTAGTTCGTTATGAAGAGAAATAAATTTCAATTGACTTGGTAAGAATCGACTAGATTAAGGCTTATGAATTGTCAGAATATCAATGTAAGAATTGCTGTCATATCGTGATCGGGTTTAAGACTTTGTTAGAAGATGAGATATAACAAGCATCTGCCATCGACTGTCGGAATTCTTTGTCGTAATTTTCGAGTTACTGTAAGGTAGGATTGGGTAGGACAGAGTCGACTAGAGTAAAACTTGTGAAGAGTCAATATATTGTTAAAGTCAAATAAGTCAATCCATAAATTTTAGCGATACAAAAATTCAAAAAAGCTTACAATATTTAAAAAATATATAACTTTATTTATGATACTGACGGTACATTTTAATGCCCAAAATTAAAATTGTTTAATATTTATATGAAGAATTAGCGAACACCGAAACGGTTTTATTTAAAGATATTCTGTTAGAATAGAATGGAATAAAATAGAATTGAATAGAATATCTTTATTTGGATTCAAACCACACATGTTCCATCAAATAGATAATAATTTTGAAAAATGTACAATATAAAAAAGGTATCATATCATATAAATATGTGCAATAAGTCTCATATAGATTAGTAAATCTCTCGAGTTGCACTGTACAAAATATCACCATCAGACAGTTAGGCTGTAATATCACTGCATACGTCATATCAATTTTGATATGGTTATTATGATATAGAAAAAACGATATTGTTAATTAATCGCATTTGTACAATAATTGATTATATACAGAGTACTAGATTCATTATCGAAAGAGGAAAATATTATGTAAAATTCGAGTGTAACATAATGCAAAAAATGAGAATCATGACTAGAAATTGATGGTATGCATTGTTGACTAAAATGATGATATAATGCATACCATTTAAATTTTAATAATAAAGAACGTGGAAATAAAATCTCAAGAAGATATGTTACTGATCACAATTATCCTTATCTCTTATTCAACCGTGAGAAAGTATTATCATAATTAAAATTAAATGCGCGTTATGCGTCATGTTTGTAGAAGATGGAAACCCATACTTCTAGTCTACATACAAACGCTTTAAACTCTTGCATATGTAACGGCTCAGATTAATTCTCTGACATATTTCCAGAATCAATTTCAAATTTCAATACGTTGTACAAATTAAAACAAGGGAAATTGCCATCGACTAATGACGTGCGACTATACATGTATAATTGCAAGATGAAATTATCCCGCCATATACTTGACACTTCTGTTGTGCTCGCTATAGATGTTTTCTGTCGCTCTATCCACTTGACTGTCTACCTTCGCCGAATTCTGGACTTGCGTTTACCACCATGTGTTATCTTATCGCATATTCTACAGTCACGCCAATCTTCTTGTTACTGCACAACTATTCATACGTAATTGATCATATATTAATCGGTTTTATACGTGTGCCAGCCACAACGGTTTTGCCGCAGATATTCAAGAAGACAATTATGAGCCTTCGAACGGCAACTAACCTATTCGGTTTCGAAAACTCTAATTATTCTGGTGCATACACACAAAGGAACACCAGCCAACCCACGGGATCATGCAGGAAGTGTCTAGAAGTACATCTAGACATTGCATTATACTAAACATTCACGGCAATTGCTGATGATCGTTTTTCAGGCCCTGTTGAAGGCCACCTACATTAAATGTTATCAGAAAAATTCTGTCTGTTCTTCTTTTTGGAATGTTGGCATTTACTTGCAGCCGTAGCGTTTATACATATGTAACGACACAAATTAAAGGCCGACATATTGCGTAGATTAAATTCAATTTTATTTACGTTGCACCAATGAGAAAAAAGCGAAACTTGACGTTTAACCAATAGTGTGCAAGTAGACATGGCATGCTATTTAAGCACGGCAATTTACCATGCAATTTAGTTGTTGCATTTGCATTCTGCTTTGCGTTACGCGTGTGCGTTCTGTCGGCTGTCAATATCTACGCTTGTGATTTGATAGCTTCTCCAAAAATTGGCTACATCCGTGACTCATCTTGTTGCGGTACAACCAGCGAGACGAGCCAATTAATTGCAGAACCTGAACGACGTTATCCACATCGTGATTACAACTCTACAACGGGAGCAACAACAACCAGAGTCCACCCAAGGCTCCAGGACATCTTCACACTCTAAATAATTCAGGAGAACGCACGACCAGGCCCTCTTAAGGGCCCCCCTATCAGTAAAAAATCTCTATTCAGAGCACCTTAACCGAGTTTGTAACGTCGTACGGCATTTACTTGAAGCCGGGGCGTTTACAAAATTAGCGACCGCGCCAGGATATTGATTATTGTTCTGATTTTTTTGGTATAAATAAATTGACTTCCTTTTTCATTTATTTGAGATAAAAATAGATTAACATTTGGGTTTTCTTTACCCTAATCGTGGTCTTCTGGGAATTTTGTTGGATATATATTCGTGGATTTGTGTTGAATTTTTTTGGGGATATAATAATAATACATTGGCATCAAAGGCCAACGGGCCTCTGTTCATCTTTCCTACGTACAAAACGGCACCGTACGTACTCGACAGGCTCAATTGCGGATTTTTTGGAAGAAGTTACTGTGACGTGCTTTTGTTCTGCGCTCATACACCTGTGGAAGCTTTTTGTGGGTAAGTGTTTCGTTAAAGTATATTTATATATTTTCATATTGCTTATAAATTTATGCTTTTAAGATCCCGTAAGATTGTTAGAATGTCAGGTCCAATTTTAGATATTGATGTTCCTGTTTGGGATGGAGATAGTGAACTATTCTTTACGCGCGTAGACTCCGCTTTCTCCCCGTTTCCTGATTATGACAGTCATCAAAAACTGTCGAAGGTTTTTGCTAAACTACCTTCTGAATTGCAGCGACGGATTTATCCTAAGCTTGAGGCCATTAGGAAGCTACCTAATCCCATTTTGGGTCTACAAAACGAAGTAGAATCCTTGCTTGGGCCCACAGAGACTGAGCAGATAATAAACAAATATGCACAGTTAGACATGCCAAACCTTGGCCCCATCGAAATACTGAGGGAATTACGGAAACGTTGGTATAAAACCAACATTTCTGACCATGAGGCTAAGGTTGTTTTTATTAACAATCTTCCACAAACATTAAAACTCTTTGCCAGACAGCTCCCCAACACTCTCTCTATAGATGACTTATCTGAGAGATGTGAGTTAGAATATAGGGTTTTGGAACCCAAAGTGAATCCATCATCCTTTTCTTCACCCCCGCAAGATGATAGACTCTCCTCTTTAGAGAGGACAGTGGCGAACATGGCTAAAGTTCTAGAAGGATTGGCCATTACCAAATCCGAGCTAAATCAAGTGAATGCTCGACCCAAATTCATTCCTAAGCCCAATTATAACGGTAGGCGGCGATCGAGATCTTCGCAATCCTTTAATAAATATGCCCCAAAGAACTGGTGTTATAACCACCAGAAGTTTTTTTATTCTTGACAAGTCTGTCTTTGTTGTTCCGAAGAATTTCCGAATGAGTGCCAATTTCCACAGCTGACGGAAAGGACAACAGACCGCAGGCCCAAGGGTGCATCAGTATCGGGAAACGTCTGGCGCAGGAAGTAGAAGACCGTACTTTCTGCACATCAACGGCATCAACGGCGCTACAGGGAAGAAGCCAACTAAAATCCAACATCCCTGACGACACTTTTCGTCCACGCCGAATTTTTCACATAGAGAGCCAAACAAACAATGCCGGTCACAATCACCAGCCTACTTGTTTGCATGACCCGGCCAAACAGCCCAACAAACTTCTGCACCTTCTTGATTTCAAAACTGGCGAAGAGTTAATCGTAGACACAGGTGTGGCAGTCTCAGTTCTCAAAGGTGATTCAATGGCCGAGATGTCGCTAGGCGTTCTTCTCGCAACAGTTACAGGCGAGCCCATACCAACATATGGCTGCCAATACCGCACACTCAACATAGGTCTACGACGTGAATTTTCCCACAACTTCATCATTGCCAAGGTCTCACATAATATAATAGGCCTTGATTTCCTTCTAAAATTTCGGCTCATTGTTGATCTTGCCAATCAAAAGATCATCGACCCCTCCACCGGACTTGAGCAAAGCTTTTGGACACTTGCCTCCGAGCGTTTGGAGTTACAGGTCATTCAGCCAGCCCCAGTGCATCATTCAGCAGATATATCAGCAGCTCTTCGAAAATACAAATCGCTTTTCGATCTTAACAAGTCAGAGCTACGAGTCTCCAACATCATATCGTCACAGAAGAACAACCTATTGCACTCCAGACGCGACCACTGGCTCCTGTTAAGCTGAAAGTTGCCCAAGAAGAATTCTCAATGCTTTTGGAAGAGGGAATCATCAGACCACCGAAAAGTTCATGGGCGTCACCACTGCACTTAGTCTATAAATCAAACGGATCGTACAGAGCCTGCGGAGACTACCGTAAGCTAAATTCAGTGACAAAATCTGATGCATATCCTATTCCAAATATTAACACTTTACTTGAAAAACTCAACGGCAGCAATTTCTTCTCAGTGATTGACCTCAGACAAGCCTACCATCACATCCCGGTAGCACCAGAGGATATCGAGAAAACTGCAGTCATCACACCATTTGGCCTTTTTGAATATCTTTACATGCCTTTTGGACTTAAGTGTGCTACTCAGACATTTCAAAGATTCATGGACAACATACTTCGCGACGACTCTGCTTATTGTATGTCATATCTCGATGACATTATGGTATTCAGTCCAGATCTAGAATCTCATGCGAAGCATCTACGAAATGTCCTCTCACGCTTATTCAACCACGGACTCAAGATCAACTGTGACAAGACGCAGATTGCAACTACATCCGTGGACTTCTTAGGGCATCGTATCACGGCCCACGGTATTCAACCGTTGCCGTCAAAGACGAATTCAATCAAGAATATCAAGTCACCAAGGACTGTTGAGCGAGTTGCAGAAAATCCTGGGAGTACTAAACTATTAACGCAAGTTCCTTCCGGGCCTTTCAAAACAACTTTATCCTTTGTGCAGGCACCTGCGGAACCGAAAAGGACTTAGCAAGAATTCCATCATTGCTTGGTCATCCGAAGACGAGGAATTACTTCGACTTGTCATCAACTCGTTAGCAAATGCCACAATGCTAACTCACCAAGATTTTGAAAAGCCATATCTACTCACGACAGATGCTTCTGAATTCGCTATTGGAGCCTCGTTGGAACAAGAGGTCGACGGATTTCTGAAGCCTATCAGTTTCTACTCGCGTACTCTCCAACCAGTAGAAACTAGGTACGACACTTTCGGCCGAGAACTTCTCGCCATCCACGACGCAGTGCGCCATTTTATCAGCATCATTGGCAGTAGCAGATTTGTTGTTTTCACAGATCATGCACCACTAGTTAGCGCACTTCGAAACGCAACTTCATCTATCGCCAAGTACCCTGCCAGAGTGGAAAGACAGCTTTCTCGTCTAACCGAATGACAATTTGACGTCTTTCACGTCAAGGGCAAACAGAACTTCATTGCAGATGCGCTGTCTAAGCCAGACGTCTCTCTACAACCACCTTCGCCGTCACCATTCACTGTCAACTCCGTGGCACTCAGTGAACCTGCGCTAACGCCAACTCTCCTGCGAACTGAACAACGCGGTGACATTCACATTCAAAGATCAATAGCCCGTCACCCAACCAAGTTCATATACCGTCTGTGGGAAGGCTTACCAATTGTTTACTTCACGGGTACGCAGCCCAACAAGCCAGTTCTGTCGACCAGCCTTCAGAGAAAAGTTTTCGATTCAATTCACTCAAATTCTCACCCAGGAAGCCAAGCGACTGTCCGACTTCTTACAGATCGTTTCTGGGGTCACAGACTTAGGCAGAATGTTAAACGATGGGTCTGCGAGTGTGCTATTTGTCAGAAAAACAAGATCACACGACACACTCGTTCTAAGTTGCAACATTTTCGAACTACTTCTCGCCTAGCCATCGTCCACATCGACATAGTTCATCTGACAAAGGTTCAAGGTTTCAGCTACCTTCTAACTATGATCGATAGATTTACACGGTGGCCTGCGGCATTACCTCTTGGCACCATTTCTGCAGACGAAGTAACTAATGGTTTTATCTCTGCATGGATATCCAATTATGGTGTTCCCAATGAGGTCATCACGGACAGAGGCACTTGCTTCTCATCTGATCGTTTCAAAACCACCTTGCGGTACATGGGATGCATCTTACGCCAGACGACTGCCTACCATCCCCAAGCTAATGGCATGGTAGAGAGAATGCATAGGGAACTCAAAGCTGCTTTAGCATCCTCGTCCATTAATGGCAACTGGGTCGATGCACTACCTTTAGTTCTGCTTGTCATGCGTTCCCGTACTCGTGAATCCATTAAAACATCTGCGTCACAACTCTTGTATGGCATGGATCTATGCCTGCCTAGTCAGCTCCCACGTCTACTACCGGCACAAGATGACCCACATAACAAAACTACCCGCCTTCGACTTCATTTCGGTAACATGTCTGAACAGCAGCCGAGACACACGCCTCGTCCAGTCTTCGTTCACCCACAGCTCCACAGCTGCAAGAGAATACTCGTTCGCAACAATAATGCTGTTGCACCACTACAACCAAAGTATCGCGGTCCTTACCCAATTTTGCTCAGACAACCAAAATACTTCATTATTATGCAAGGCGCTACACCGACATCAGTAAGCATAGACAGGTTGAAACCGTTTATCGAACCGCCTGATCCTGAGAGCGTTCAACCTTCTACACACGTCTCAGGCTCCGTCTGCCCACAATCTCAATATCCTGCTTTGTATAACGCGTAATTGATTTTTTTAAACATTAACATTAACTATCAAAAAATTTTTAACCTTACGTTATTTTTCGTATTTGTCTCACGTGGCATAACCAGCTGTTCTTAGCTAACAATTGTGTAGCATTTTTGAACAGTTCTTTGGTATTATGCCATCTCTGAGGCAATGTTCGTGTACATATTTTTATGCAGTTACCTTTGATTTTAATGTATATATTTTTACATTATAATGTATTTCTCACACATGACATTACACTGCCTATTTTGGTATGACCAGCTACTTAGAGCTAACGCTTTCGTGTAGCAACACTAAGTAGTGATCAGCTTCATATCATGGTACAGGCCACTTTCAATGCATATCTCAACTTTATCAATTGCACAAAGACCACTCTACAAATGTCATGACCACAACGTCGAGCACTCTAGCTCCTTTGGTCGTATACAAACACATTGACGACGATCCAACCTGCTTAGGTTTTAACTTAAACCTGGCAAATTTCAGAGGAGATTTACCTCGGAATCTTCACGCTGCGGCTCCCAAAACTTACACTTCTCTATTTTGCCTCACGTGGTATGACCGACCACAAGAGCTAACAAATTGTGTAGCAATTCCTAGTGGTTACCTGGCATCATATCATTGTTGAAGCAACAAACAAGCATATTTAAGCCCAGCATCTATGGTTCATCATATTTTTGCTTAACTTGGTTCAAACTCTGTCATGCATTTCTTATCTAGCCTCGCAGAGAGGAATTTTTTTCCTTTTTTTCAGAGAGGAAAGTGTTGTAACGACACAAATTAATGGCCGACATATTGCGTAAATTAAATTAAATTTTATTTACGTTGCACCAATGAGAAAAAAGCGAAACTTGGCGTAGTGAGCTTACATCTGATCCAGTGTCTATGACAATTCATACGCCAGAGATTGCGTCACGGATGAGAAAGTATGTTGATAGTGGCAACCGACGATGAGATTGGTTGCTGGCATTTGGGCGTTTGAAGCATGACTTAATTGGAGCCGTCGCTGTAAAGACAATAGTTTGATTGCGCTCTACCGCGAAGGCAACGTGCTTCGAGCCATCAGACGTGGAGCGGCCAACAATCTTGGGGTGCTCAGCCTCTGCTGCCGCCGAGGAGGCTGACCCCACTCGTCATCCGAACCTTCCATGGGCGGATCCTCCTGAGTTGTTGAGGGTGACCGCGCCCATTTGAACGTCGCGTCTGTGTGCGGGTATGTGCAGACGTTTCCGAGGCAATAACGTGTGTAGTGGCCTTCATTGAAAGTGCTTGAATTTCTCAAAATCTAGCTGTTTATTAATTCCTTACTGGCTGTGAGTTCGACGAACCGGGGCACCATAATGTAGGGGTACTTTTCGCTGTTGCTTTCTCGTTCGTGATTTTGTACCCCTACTATATATCAATGGTGGCTCTTATTACTACCCGTGCGCCTAATCAGTCTCTGATCTTTTCGGATGGTTGATGTGAGAAGGCAAAAACATCGGGTCATACGTATATTCTACACAATATTGCAATTAGAAATATAATTCACAGATAGTCCAATTTGACCATGTGTTGGTCGGCAATAAAAAAAACATTTTAACATAAAATTATATCTTAAGCACCATTCACAGTTAAACTAAATTGTCCGTCTTCTAGACGGCAAGAATTAAAATGATTTATGTTTATAAAGTAACTTGTTTCGCACACAAGCAGTTATTCTTACACAAATGTCTGGATCGTAATTAGAATAGTCAAACGTTAAAAAATACATGACAATATGAACATAGTAAACTGATTTATGTTTAGAGAAAATGTTTTGCACACAAGTAGTTATTCTTACACAAATGTCTGAATAGAATTATATTTATACCATCGATTTAAAACATATGAAGATATGTAAAAAGTCATCGTTAAAAGCTGTCACTAAAATGAAGGAGTAAGCCCCATAAAGACTTCAATGACCAAAAACTCACGAATATTTAGTTCATGTCATTATTATAATCTATTATTCTCTGAAATTCTGAATGGCACAATTAACTGACAACAGTAAAAATTGTTAAAATTCCAACTGAGCGGAATAAATCCGCAGCGACACAATAGTCCACCGCGTGATCCTCGCGGATCGCGCGCGGTTCTGTTTCTTTAATAAAAACACTATTAATTACAAATAAAGTTGCAGTTCAAGAAATATCGATTAAAACTGCTTGAGACTAAAAGAGATTGTTCCTAAAATCACAGCTAAGGGAAATATTGTTTAAGGACAGAGTTAGAATATTTGACCTTAAAGAGCACAGCGTTTGTAAAAATTGACCTTCGTTGGGTTGTAACACGGAGCCGCGTGTTACAATACATTATAATGTAAAAATATATGCATTAAAATCAAAGGTAACTGCATAAAAATATGTACACGAACATTGCCTCAGAGATGGCATAATACCAAAGAACTGTTCAAAATTGCTACACAATTGTTAGATAAGAACAGCTAGTTATGCCACGTGAGACAAATACGAAAAATAACGAAAGGTTAAAAAAAATTTTGATAGTTTATGTTAATGTTTAAAAAAATTAATTACGCGTTATACAAAGCAGGTTATTGATATTCTGAGCAGACGGAGCCTGAGACGTGTGTAGAAAGTTGAACGCTCTCAGGATCAGGTGGTTCGATAAACGGTTTCAACCTGTCTATGCTTAATGATGTCGGTGTAGCGCCTTGCATAATAATGAAGTATTTTGGTTGTCTGAGTAAAATCGGGTAAGGACCGCGATACTTGGGTTGTAGTGGTGCAACAGCATTATTGTTGTGAACGAGTACTCTCTTGCAGCTGTGGAGCTGTGGGTGAACGAAGACTGGACGAGGCGTTTGTCTCGGCTGCTGTTCGGACAGGCGTAGATCCATGCCATACAAGAGTTGTGACGCAGACGTTTTAATGGATTCACGGGAACGCATGGCCAGCAGAACTAAAGGTAGTGCATCGACCCAGTTGCCATTAATGGACGAGGATGCTAAAGTTGCTTTGAGTTCCCTATGCATTCTCTCTACCATGCCATTAGCTTGGGGATGGTAGGCAGTCGTCTGGCGTAAGATGCATCCCATGTACCGCAAGGTGGTTTTGAAACGATCAGATGAGAAGCAAGTGCCTCTGTCCGTGATGACCTCATTGGGAACACCATAATTGGATATCCATGCAGAGATAAAACCGTTAGTTACTTCGTCTGCAGAAATGGTGCCAAGAGGTAATGCCGCAGGCCACCGTGTAAATCTATCGATCATAGTTAGAAGGTAGCTGAAACCTTGAACCTTTGTCAGATGAACTATGTCGATGTGGACGATGGCTAGGCGAGAAGTAGGTCGAAAATGTTGCAACTTAGAACGAGTGTGTCGTGTGATCTTGTTTTTCTGACAAATTGCACACTCTGAGACCCATCGTTTAACATTCTGCCTAAGTCTGTGACCCCAGAAACGATCTGTAAGAAGTCGGACAGTCGCTTGGCTTCCTGGGTGAGAAATTGAGTGAATTGAATCGAAAACTTTTCTCTGAAGGCTGGTCGGCAGAACTGGCTTGTTGGGCTGCGTACCCGTGAAGTAAACAATTGGTAAGCCTTCCCACAGACGGCATATGAACTTGGTTGGGTGACGGGCTATTGATCTTTGAATGTGAATGTCACCACGTTGTTCAGTTCGCAGGAGAGTTGGCGTTAGTGCAGGTTCACTGAGTGCCACGGAGTTGACAGTGAATGGTGACGGCGAAGGTGGTTGTAGAGAGACGTCTGGCCTAGACAGGGCATCTGCAATGAAGTTCTGTTTGCCCTTGACGTGAAAGACGTCAAATTGCCATTCGCTTAGACGAGAAAGCTGTCTTTCCACTCTGGCAGGGTACTTGGCGATAGATGAAGTTGCGTTTCGAAGTGCGCTAACTAGTGGTGCATGATCTGTGAAAACAACAAATCTGCTACTGCCAATGATGCTGATAAAATGGCGCACTGCGTCGTGGATGGCGAGAAGTTCTCGGCCGAAAGTGTCGTACCTCGTTTCTACTGGTTGGAGAGTACGCGAGTAGAAACTGATAGGCTTCCGAACTCCGTCGATCTCTTGTTCCAAAGTGGCTCAAATAGCGAATTCAGAATCATCTGTCGTGAGTAGAAATGGCTTTTCGAAATCTGGATGCGTTAGCATTGTGGCATTTGCTAACGAGTTGATGGCAAGACGAAGTAATTCCTCGTCTTCGGATGACCAAGCAATGATGGAATTCTTGCTAAGTCCTTTTCGGTTCCGCAGGTGCCTGCACAAAGGATAAAGTTGTTTTGAAAGGCCTGGAAGGAACTTGCGATAATAGTTTAGTACTCCCAGGATTTTCTGCAAATCGCTCAAAGTCCTTGGTGACTTGATATTCTTGATTGAATTCGTCTTTGACGGCAACGATTGAATACCGTGGGCCATGATACGATGCCCTAAGAAGTCGACGGATGAAGCTGCAAACTGCGTCTTGTCACAGTTGATCTTGAGTCCATGGTTGGATAAGCATGAGAGGACATTTCGTAGATGTTTTGCATGAGATTCTAGATCTGGACTGAATACCATAATGTCATCGAGATATGACATACAATAAGCAGAGTCGTCGCGAAGTATGTTGTCAATGAATCTTTGAAATGTCTGAGTAGCACACTTAAGTCCAAAAGGCATGTAAAGATATTAAAAAAGGCCAAATGGAGTGATGACTGCAGTTTTCTCGATATCCTCTGGTGCTACCGGTATGTGATGGTACGCTTGTCTGAGGTCAATCACTGAGAAGAAATTGCTGCCGTTGAGTTTTTCAAGTAAAGTGTTGATATTTGGAATAGGATATGCATCAGATTTTGTCACTGAATTTAGCTTACGGTAGTCTCCACAGGCTCTGTACGATCCGTTTGATTTTGAGACTAAGTGCAGTGGTGACGCCCATGAACTTTTCGATGGTCTGATGATTCCCTCTTCCAAAAGCCTTGAGAATTCTTCTTGGGCAGCTTTCAGCTTAGCAGGAGCCAGTAGTCGCTTCTTGAGTTCAATAGGTTGTCCTTCTGTGACTATATGATGCATCGTGTTGGAGACTCGTAGCTCTGACTTGTTAAGATCGAAAAGCGATTTGTATTTTCGAAGAGCTGCTGATATCTCTGCTGAATAATGCACTGGGGTTGGCTGAATGACCTGTAACTCCAAACGCTCGGAGGCAAGTGTCCAAAAGCTTTGTTCAAGTCCGGTGGAGGGGTCGATGATCTTTTGATTGACAAGATCAACAATGAGCCGAAATTTTAGAAGGAAATCAAGGCCTATTATATTATGTGAGACCTTGGCAATGATGAAGTTGTGGGAAAATTCACGTCGTAGACCTATGTTGAGTGTGCGGTATTGGCAGCCATAAGTTGGTATGGGCTCGCCTGTAGCTGTTGCGAGAAGAACGCCTAGCGACATCTCGGCCATTGAATCACCTTTGAGAACTGAGACTGCCGCACCTGTGTCTACGATGAACTCTTCGCCAGTTTTGAAATCAAGAAGGTGCAGAAGTTCGTTGGGCTGTTTGGCCGGGTCATGCAAACAAGTAGGCTGGTGATTGCGACCGGCATTGTCTGTTTGGTTCTCTATGTGAAAAATTCGGCGTGGACGAAAAGAGTCGACAGGGATGTCGGATTGTAGTTGGCTTCTTCCCTGTAGCGCCGTTGATGCCGTTGATGTGCAGAAAGTACGGTCTTCTACTTCCTGCGCCAGACGTTTCCCGATACTGATGCACCCTTGTGCCTGCGGTCTGTTGTCCTCTCCGTCAGCTGTGGAAATTGACACTCATTCGGAAATTCTTCGGAACGACAAAGTCAAACTTGGCAAGCATAAAAAACTTCTGGTGGTTATAACACCAGTTCTTTGGAGCATATTTATTAAAGGATTGCGGAGATCTCGATTGCCGCCTACCATTATAATTTGACTTGGAAACGAATTTTGGTCGAGCATTCACTTGATTTATCTCGGATTTGGTAATGGCCAATCCTTCTAGAACTTTGGCCATGTTCGCCACTGTTCTCTCTAAAGAGGAGATTCTATCATCTTGCGGGGGTGAAGAAAAGGATGATGGATTCACTTTGGGTTCCAAAACCCTATATTCTAACTCACATCTCTCAGATAAGTCATCTATAGAGAGAGTGTTGGGGAGCTGTCTGGCAAAGAGTTTTAATGTTTGGGGAAGATTGTTAATAAAAACAACCTTAGCCTCATGGTCAGAAATGTTGGTTTTATACCAACGTTTCCGTAATTCCCTCAGTATTTCGATGGGGCCAAGATTTGGCATATCTAACTGCGCATATTTGTTTATTATCTGCTCAGTTTCCGTGGGTCCAAGCAAGGATTCTACCTCGTTTTGTAGGCCCAAAATGGGATTAGGTAGCTTCCTAATGGCCTCAAGCTTAGGATAAATCCGTCGCTGCAATTCAGAAGGTAGTTTAGCAAAAACCTTCGACAGTTTTTGATGACTGTCATAATCAGGAAACGGGGAGAAAGCGGAGTCTACGCGCATAAAGAATAGCTCACTATCTCCATCCCAAACAGGAACATCAATATCTAAAATTGGACCTGACATTTTAACAATCTTACGGGATCTTAAAAGCATAAATTTATAAGCAATATGAAAATATATAAATATACTTTAACGAAACGCTTACCCAAAAACAGGCTTCCACAGTTGAATTGCTTCCAAAAATCCGTAATTGATCCTGTCGAGTACGTACGGTACCGTTTTGTACGTAGAAAAGATGAACAAAGGCCCCGTTGGCCTTTGATGCCGATGTATTATAATTATCCCCACAAATCAACGAATATATAGCCAACAGATTTCCCAGAAAACCACGATCAGGGTAAAGAAAACACGAATGTCAATCTATTTATCCCAAATAGATGAAAAGGAAGTCAATTTTTTTATACCAAAAAAATCAGAACAATAATCAATATCCTGGCGCGGTCGCCAATTTTGTAAACGCCCCGGCTTCAAGTAAATGCCGTACGACGTTACAAACTCGGTTAAGGTGCTCTGAATAGAGATTAGTTACTGATATGGGGGCCCTTAAGAGGGCCTTGGCGGCGTTCGCGTAAGTATATATATATGTAAGTTGATGTTCTGTTCCTTGGGTGGACTCTGGTTGTGGTTCCTGCTGTTGTTATCATGTTTGTTGAAGTTCTGCATTAATTGGCTCGTCTTGCTGGCTGAAGTGCAACACGGTGAGTCACGAATGTTGCCAATTGTTGGTGAAACAAATCAATATCCAGCGTAGGTATAGACAGCCGACAGCACGCACATGTGTAACACGAAGCAGAATGTAGATACGACCAACTGACTTGCATGGTAAATTACCGTGCTTAAATAGCATGCAATATGTGTACTTGCATACTATTGGTTAAACGTGGTTAAACGTGGTTAAACGGCAATTTTGCTTTTTTCTCATTGGTGCAACGTAAATAAATTTGAATTTAATTTACGCAATATGTCGGCGATTGATTTGTGTCGTTAC